>VDFB02251894.1:0-116655 GCA_007258455.2 Sequoia sempervirens
GAGGGTCCTTCACTATCTTCATGGTACTCTTGGGTTTGGATTCACTACAAAGTTGGTTCAACACTTGACTTGGTTAGTTATACAGATTCAAATTGGGATGGTGACACTGAGCATCGTAAGTCCACTTTGAATCTGTTGGTTAGTGAAATGGATAATTAGAATGGGTTGAATTTAGGGGGGTTGTTAACCCAACTACAGAGGCTATATGGCTTCAAGGAATTCTTTCTAAACTTGACACTCCTTTCAAGTAGCCTATAGTCATCTATTGTGACAACCAGAGTACTATTCAGATATGTAGGAATCTGGTTCACCATCTGTGAACCAAACACATAGAGATTCATATGCATTACATTCAAGAGTTGATTCATGGTTAGATCATCGACTTAGTCTTTTGCTAGTCTTCACAGCAGGTTGCTGACATCTTCACCAAACCCTTCATTGAGAGCAAGTTCATTCATCTATGAGCTCTTCTTGGTGTGTGGTCTATATCAACATCATCATCATTCTTGGGGGGGGCTTTCTAGTCCTCTCCACTTATCTCTTTTCTTTTTAGGATAGTTTTTTCCTATTCGGTTTTCTATCTTACTCTATTTTTTTAGAGAGATTTCCTTGTACATGGGTACCTCACCAAGCTAGTAGCCGAGACCCATTTTTTCCATGCCCACCTAAGTTTACCTAAGCCTACTTAGGCATGGCATTTATTATGTAGGTTAATATTTCTTGATATTTTCCTGATATTTTCATTACCTAGTTTTCAGTCTATTGAGGTGTTGAAACACCTCAACACCTCCCTTTGGTTATTTCTCCCTTATAAGGAGACCCCTTGGCTGTCTTTCAAATATAGATTGAGTTTATGCATTCTATCTCTAATTGTGCTTGTCAAACATCTCTGTCTCTTTTGGTTCTCTCACTAGGTTTTTCCATGTCTCTTCTGAACTAACAATTCTAATTATCCATTTCACTAACCAACATATCCCTTGTTTTTTGGGATCTAATGGTCCTAACCCACCTTAAGCCTTAGGCTAGAGATAGAATGTAACTAGGAAGTACACTTGAAATTAACATTACTGCTCTAATTAGACTATAAAAAGTGATGAATAAGTTTATTTAAAAATCATTATAAACTTTCATACAAGGCATCCAACAAGAATAGTAATACTCATATAATGCAAGAAATATGTGATTCGCAACTTGAATCTTGTTGATTAAAGATAAAATTTATTTTTGTAGATGCAAAATTTAATTTTTACCTTATTAAGAAACCATTTCAACATACAAAAAATGGAAACATCTAGCCCAAATGGGATGCACTATTATTCAAAAATATACCCATTTTTAAGGTTTTTTCCACAACTTAAGAATCCAATGATAAATTCAATCCACTTGCACCATAAGAAATTTAGTTTTGTCATGATATAACTGAGAACCAAAAATTGAACAATAAAGATTAAGGACTTTCATTTTATTATTAATGTCATCTAAATTTTTTTGAAGAAAAACCACATCATCATCAAAAAAATACAAATTAATGACAACCATATAATTGAGGATGGAAATACCCTTGATCATGTTCATTTGATTATACTTTTATAGCAAGTAACCAAGAGAATCAACAATAAGAATCTAAAGAAAAGAGCACAAGGAACAATCTTTTATAATTGAACGTTATAAGGGAAAGTGTCTCAAAAATATTTATTTACTATCATCTATGAATTGACATCATTAAACAATATTTAATTATTATCTCTTGTGCTAAACCTTGGGAAATAAAAAAATTTCAAAGGAAAACACATGACACTTTAGGGTTAGTTTGCTTGCCCTTTTTATCCTTCACTCACTCTAGGCCCTCTCTTCTCTAGCCTTTTCTTTTGATTCCTAGTTTCCACATGAATTTTTTTATAATAAATTAAATAGTTAAATAATTTGTTTCTTTAACTAAAGTAGAACTCAAAAGAAATTACCTAAGAACATTAAAATTGACTACTTTAAAATTAATTAAGGGCATTGAATGGGGTAGGGTTACTCTTTTCATGGTTTGATTTGTCTTCTTTACTAATCCTTTTTCTTCTCCATAGATCATTAGGGAAGTATTTTCTATAGATGAATGGGTACATGTTCTTTTCTTAAGTTCATTGTTTATATCTCACATATTTATATCATTTTGGGATTATTTGCTTAAAAAAATTATCTTTAATTTACACTAACAAAAAGTGGATAAAAAAGGAGTATTTTGGCATAGTCACTTTAGAGAAGAAATTAAATTGGACATTTTTAATGGATTTGAATGAGTGATTTTCCTTTTTATTAAATATTAAAGTTACGATCTTAGGAAAGGTATGAAGTGCTTTAAATAACATGGTTTATATTCCTTCTATTTGTATTTAATCATCACTAACATTTAATTATAACATATGAATAAATTAATCAAATAGAAATACATCAAATGTGAATAATAACTCAAAACATAAATAATATTACTGAAAATTCAATTGAGTAGAAATCTCAAGGAAGAGTGAACAATATTTCTTGTGTCACTTATTCATAATAAAAAATATTTTATAAAGCATCAATTATTTCTTACAATATATGTGAAGATTGTTTTAAAGAGAACATAAATTTCAACACACATATAGGATTGTGAAGATGAAGTACTACAACTCCCAAATTCAAAGAAAAAAGAGAAAAACTCAAAATTCCAATTTGATAAATTATGAACTCTCATATACTCTATTACAAACAATATAAACCTAACAAATATATTAGTACAATTTTACAACTTCCCCTTTTTCCACCCATCAATTTGTAACACACATTTAAAAATTTCACGATATCTACAACTATTGTGTAGAGAAAGGAACAATGATGCATTGCATGCAACCAACATATGATAGACTAAAGCCACGATAGAATGAGATAACTCCACTTCAAATATCTGAATACTTAGTAAACCCTTTGTCTAACACAAAGTGAAGAACAAAGGAAGAGGAACCTAAATATCACATTTTTTGTAATGCTAAAATTCACTTTTTTTAGATATTTTGGATTAAAAAGATGGTTTTTTCATTCTTCTTATACTTATGTTATATTTTAAAATGTGTGATTCCTCTTTTTTCACATGGGATTAAAATAAACCTTCTTGACCTACCAAAATAACCAAGAAATCACTTAAATGGGTTAAAAACATGTAACATGAACTTTAGCAACAAATTGTGCAAGTCTTTGACACCACTTCTACATTTTAGCTATAACTACTAATCTTCAATAACAACTTTCTCAAAGCCATATTTTTTTGTTTAAGGACTCAAAATTTGATGTTTTTGATAAAAGGGGGATAAATGGGTTTTATAGGGACCCGAAACCACAAAGTAACATTACAAGCAAAGACCAAAACAGAGGTCCAAAAGACAAAAAGGCTGCTATAGAGATAAAAACTAGCTAAAATAGATAGCCACAAAAAGCCACAAAAAAGCCATCAGACGACCAGCAAACAAACAAAGCTGGGCCCAGCCACAACTCATCCATAGGCTTCAGGAGCTCATTAGCAACCTCTTCTGGGTCCACCATATCTTGGACCCCCTCTATGAAGATTTGAGTCATATTTGGGGTAGTCAAGGCTTTACTTTTCATACTTGATCTAGTTCGCTTAGAGATCCCCGCTTCCTCATCCTGGTCTTTCTCCTGATCAAGGTCAACAATCAGCGCTCTTTTCTAGGTTTTCTCCAATCTTTCGGTCATGGATTTGATGATTAAAGAGTTATGTCTGGCAATTCTGCAGTTCTGATCGGCAATTTTTTTCATGGTTCCTTTAATTTTATCCAGATCATTTTCAACATTGCTGTCTTTTTGTATTTTATCCTTCACAGAGGTATTATTCTCCTCTGCGAGTTGAATTAGGCCCGCAACTTTGGCTTCAATTTCCCCCAACTTACTATGAAGAGACAGATTTTTGGACTTCAACTCACTGATTTCATAAAATAACCATTTGGCCGAATTAAATTGGTCCACAAAACAACTCTTGGCAGTTCTAACAAAATCAAAAGGGGTGTCACAAGCAGAATTGACCCCGAGATTCACCGACTCCACACCTCTGGGAGGGCTACAATTCTCTTGTTGAATATTCTGAGGGAAGTGGGGATCCTCAAGACTAACCTCGACCGATTTAGTAGAAACAATAGGAGAGTCATTAGGGTAGGAGACTAACTTGTTAACCAGAGAACTAGAGCCCACCACTTTAGCATTAAGGTTAGTACTGCCAGGGGTAGGAACAGAGCAGGCACCAGAAGGCTGGGGGGATCGGTCGGAGGCAGAAGGGGGGGGCAGGGAAGGCGAGGAGAGCTTGAAATAGCCGGGAGAAACTTTAGACTCAAATATACTAGGCTTAGTATCATCCTCATCATGCTCCAAAGGGGTTATAGGTTGTGGAGGGGTAGGCATATTCTGAAAGTGCTCATAGATGAGCCTTAAAAGACCCATGTGAAGAATCGAGTATCTTTTAAGGCTTCTACTGTGGTCAGAAAAGCTATTTCTCAGGGAACAGAGCAAGAAGAAAGGGATGGAAACAGGCACCTTATGCCAGAAGTGATTGAGCAGTACGAAGTGATATCCATAAACCCTAGTGAAGCGGCCATCGAGAGTGATGTACTCCATGATAGCCCTTAACACTTTTCTCCATAAAGCTTTTATGGTATCTGCTTCATAGTAACTGTTCGTCATCTTGACAAGTTTTTTCTTCTCCATTTCAGTCTTAGGGAACCTCATCATAGCTTCGTTAGAGAATTTCATGTCTCTAAAAAATTTATGCTCTTCAATCGGGATGCTAGTCACCTCCGCTATCAAAGCTTCATCAATCTGGACTTTCCTCCCAAAGAGGACAACCTCCCCATTATTCCAATTTTTCTCAAAGAAATCAGTGATCTCCTCCTGAGGGTCATGGATTTTCTTGATGAACGGAAGTAAGCCACCCCTTCTTATTTTTCTCCACGCTTTAGTATTCTTGGAATGTGACTCGAAACTAGTAGGTTCCACCCTCTTCCGTTCCCCACCCATTTTTGAGATCTCAGAGCGAATACTGTTGAAAACAGAGAACCTGTTCTAGATAGTTCCTTTGCTTCATAGGACCCACAAAGCATGCCAAGGTAAATAATTTATTTTTTGGATCCTCACGGCCCCATTATATCTACTTATTTTGTTAGTCATGACTCGTACCTTCCTCATTATTCCAAGAAGCTACCACTTTTCCATTCACCGCATCGAGCACCATTAAAGCTTGAGCATTAGAATGGAGATCACTCCTTTTGTGCCACGTGAGGATTTTATCACTCTTAACTCCCTCATTGGCAAAAAAATCCGCTACCACATTCGCCTCACAGTAAGCATGAGTGATTTTTGTTCTGTCAAACTTACTAAGTAAAACCTTAGCATCTTCAATCTAGTTTTTAATCGACCATGTGGGCTGGGACCTACCACAAAGGCTATCTATTATATTTTTTGAATCACCTTCAAGCCATAAATTTTTACATTTAATCTCCACTGCAAAGTTGATTATGTAATGAGCTCCCACCGCTTCCACCACGTGATTAGTTTGGACCCCCAAAGGGGTGGCAATGGCTCCCATAAAGTTTCCTGCCGAGTCCCTTAGGACCCCACCACACCCAACCTTCCCCGGATTTCCTTTGGCCGTGCCATCGAAGTTGGCTTTGGCCCAACCATCCATAGGAAAACTCTAGCAAACTCCCTCCCTGGACTTTTTGGTCGTATTAGGAGCATTGGAAATATGCCATTTAATTCTCCATTCCCTAGCAATCAGGTTGTCATAAGGAGAGCAAACCACAGTCTCAACCTTGTCCTCCCTGAAGGGAATAATAGAGAAGTATTCTTTAATCATCCTAAGAATTCTTTCAAACACAATTTTCTCCGATGACTCCTTATCCCTAAAGATCTTGTTGTTTCTTTCTTTCCAAATTCCCCAAATCATATGGGGGAACGAGAAGGCCCAAATTTTTTTTATAAAGGGATTGAGAGAGGGGGCTTTCCATTGAACAAAAAAATCCTCAACTGACTCGGGGGGATCCAAGAAAAATGCCAACATTTCAGAAGCTTGTCCCAAACCATAAAGGAGAAAGGACGGTGGATAAAGAGGTGGTTAACCGATTCAACGTTGCTTTTACAGAGGTAGCATCTATTAGGGAGTAGAACACCTCTTTTGCTAAGATTATCGACAGTTAGCACTTTATTTTGCAGCAAAGACCAGAAAAAGATGTTGACCTTAGGTAAAAGATGCTTAGTCCAAGCATGCGACCACAGAGGGGGAGGATTAAGAGCATATGAAAGCCGGACAAAAGAAGATGAGATAGAAAAGCACCCAGAAGGCTCATACTTCCAGATAAGACTGTCCCCCTGATTCAAGCACAGTCTGATAGCATTCAAAGAGGAGTAAACAGAGATCAGAACAAGGTTTATCAAGGCGAGATTGATCCACTTACCATCCCGCCAGTAGTCTTTAACAAAGAGGCCAAAAGTATCTTTGCAAAACTTGGCCCATCTACTAAGATTCCCATCCTGAGACAGAGGTTCATTGCGCAGCCAATAGTCATCCCAAAATCTAATCTGGTTACCATTGCAAACCTGCCATTTCAATCCCAATTTCACAACCTTTATCCCATCAATCATATAGTTCTAGCAACTTGATCCTTTCGGGAGATCAGGATTCTCAATAAGATCTTTGAGGGAATTGTTATTCTGCAAATACTTACTTTTAATTATTTCACTCCATTCCCCATAGGAGAAGAATAGTCTCCATATCTGTTTAGCTAGGAGCGACTTGTTCAGCAATCTGATTTTTCTTAGCCCAAGGCCACCATCCTTTTTAGATCTACAAACCAAGTCCCATCCAACAAGAGGCATTCTTTTTCTTTCTTCAACTCCTGACCAAAGGAATCTCTTTTGAATCTTCTCAATGGTTTCAGCATATTTGGATGGGATTTTAAAAAGACTAAGAGCATAAATAGGAAGATTATGCAGAGAGGCTTTAAGAAGTTGGAGTTTTTCAGCTTGGCTTAGGCGAGCTCCTTTCCATCCAGAAAGTTTTTTCCCAAACCTATCAACCAAAGAGATCCAGAAAGAATCCAGAGGTTTTAAGCATAGAGGTAATCCCAGATAAGTAGCAAGAAGGGACTCTATCTTGCAACCAAGAATTCCAGCTATCTTCCTCTGTCTGTGCAAAGGTGTGTTAAAGAAATACAGCGAGCTTTTTTGCTTATTTATCACCTAACTAGAATATGGAAACTCATTCTACCTTTTATGCTATTTGATCACTTGTATGATCATACAACAAAAATATATGTAAATTACTTAATCAATTTCAAATCATATTAACAAAAATATTTTTCAATTTAAAATTTAAGTTTATTATTTACCATAGAGAATAAAGAAAACAAGCTATCATTATGTATATTTGCTAATTATCAAAAAAAGGTGAATAGATAGATTTTATTGAGGATGTCTACCTTATAGTTTATATGCCATGACAAAGGCATTACTATAGAGATTAAATCCTTGTTAACAATAACATGATTGTTTGTTGTTAAGACAATTATCTTTTATAGATTGTCAAGTAAAAATTAGTGAGCAACTTTCTTTTTTGTTCTTGAATTAATATATATGTACACGTGTGTATGTTTGTGTGTGTGTTTGTATGTATCAAATATTTTTGAAGAATGTTGTTAATCCCAAGACCTTAAATTCATAAACAAACTAAAATAAAATACTTGATATGCGTATTTAGCTCTATAAACAAAAATCACAAGCATTACTATAAAATTCCAATTTTTGAATTCTATTTTTGAAATAGAATTTATGTAATTATTATTAAAAAAATCTACCAAAGTGAATGTCTCTCTCCTTCTTAAATAACTGAATTGAAATAGTTATAATAGATCTGATTGATATTGTACAAATAGTTTCCAATTTTATGATTAAAAAAAGAAATTGCTTTTTTTTTAAATCAAAGTATCTTTATGATCATTTAAAAAAAATATATATTTACAATCATTTTAATTCTGAATTGTACTAATATTATAAATTTGTATTAAGCACCCGATTGTACAGATTTCCTTACGTGTAACAAACACAAGTACTTCATCTACCTTGTAGAATGTGCATGATATAAATCTATGGCTCACAACATACTAGTAGGGGAGACGCCATGGCACACGGGCGAATGCCATTAAGATATATTATAGATAATATTTCTATATACTTATGTGCAGACAGTGACACTGCAATGCATAACACACAGACTTATTTACGTCTAATACAGGCAAATTGTGACCTGAATTTAGTAGCCTCCTCCACCATGGCCAGAACCAGAACCAGACCCAGCCCCGTATCCCGAGCCACTTCCAGAACCGCTTCCATAGCCACTGCCAGAGCCGGACCCTGAACCATAGCCACTTCCGCTGCCTTCACCATGCCCACTACCAGAACCTGCACCGTAGCCACTTCCGCTGCCTTCACCATGCCCACTACCAGAACCTGCACCGTAGCCACTTCCGCCGCCTTCACCACCCACTACCAGAACCTGCACCGTAGCCACTTCCACCGCCTTCACCATGCCCACTACCAGAACCTGCACCGTAGCCTCTTCCGCCGCCTTCACCATGCCCACTACCAGAACCTGCACCGTAGCCACTTCCGCTGCCTTCACCATGCCCACCCCCTGAACCTCCACCCTGACCGCCCCCATGGCTGCCAGCTCCCGAACCTGCATATGATCCGGCACCAGAACTGGCCCCTGAACCGGCCCCTGAACCAGCCCCAGAACCAGCTCCAGAGCCTGAACCTGCGCCCGAGCCCGAGCCCGAGCCCGAACCAGATCCGGACCCCGACCCAGAGCCGGAGCCGCTTCCACTACCACCAAGGCCTAGGCCTGCACCCACTCCCAACCCTACTCCTACACCCAACCCTCCGTCTCCGCCCAGGCTCACGCCCAGATCACTTCGTACAATCCTACCTTCAGCAGCCCATGAAAATACAAGAGCGGTCGTAACGACCATAACAAACAACTTGTGATTCAACATTATATGTAACTCAAGCTACTACAAAGTATTCCACAGGAAATCAAACAAGTCTGATTATTTGTTTACTGACTGACTTCGAAAGCTACTACTGTGAATAGATATACTGAAATAAGATGCAACTTAACTGAAGAATGAGTATGATATATTGATGCTGTCGCGGGATGCCGTAAGTGCTCTGCTAATGGGAAGTGAATGCAAAGGCTTTTATAGACTTAAAAGTGAAGGAAAGGCTAAGTGAACGTGTCAAATTATTTGAATTATAATTTTTGTTGCGGTAGAGATCAGAGCAACGTGTCTGGTGGAAAATGGGGTCAGGCTGAGTGCTCCATTACTTGGAAATGGGTGCCCGGCGACAAGGCATTTTAAATAAGTCGGTGTATGATCTTTTTAGTGGAATTCCCAAGCAGATAACTTGCTTTTAGGGCTGCCAAGTGCCTACTGTCCATCGGCCACCTTGGCTGCGAGATGTGAACTGAAAAAATTTAAAATCATTTATGCTAATGTTATTCTTCTGAGGAAAGCGACAGATATCATGACTTCCGAGCTAATTTGATAAACTCCCTCAAATGCGCCGTATATTTTTGGACATTTGGTCCTTGAGTGTTAATGGGCATTGAAGTATCTGTGGACTGAGGATGACCAATAAGAAGCGCCATCTTGAAGTTTCCATTCACCCCACAGTCCCAGTGCTGTGTGGGGAAACTGCACATTAGAAAAGGAAGGGGGTTGAATTTTTGTGATGGGTTTGCTTGAGTTGCTTTCCCTCTCTAGCTATTGGGATGGCTGTGAATGTGTTGGGCGAGAATGTTTTTCATTAAGGTTAGTTGGATTTTTGAAATGGCTTTTTTTCTGTTCCAATAGAACAACAGATATAAAAGTTAATAAAGTTAATACAATTAGGTTACGCAAAAGACAATTAAAGTAAAATTGAAGAACATTTGAAATATTTTTTTTTGCATCCACATTCATATTGGAGGAGTGTGAATGAGAAATCATTTTGGGAAGACCTTTCTTTTACCATTGAACAACTGCCCATGTAAAGTTGTCTTCCAAACAAGAAGACCTAGGGGAAGAGGGAGGGGATACCCCCTAGAGGCGCCAATTGAAGTTCCTACACAATCTAAAAAATGTTATGGAGATAATCAACCAACAACCAAACCATGGTTAATCAAAAGGAAGTTTGAAGCAGAAGGCACAACAGGGTGTAGAGCATCATAAACATTAGCAATCGGATCAAAAGGGACTTTACAAGACCTAGAGTGCACAATAATAGGAATGGAGGAGTTTGAATTCTCAAAAATCAACTACTGAATAATCAAGATACACTATATGATGGCAGGGAAGGGCATCCATCCACCGAAAGGAGGAAGAAAACTTGCAAAAACCATAGGAATAGCCAAAAGCCAAGTGCCCAGTAGAAAAACAATGTCTACAATGAAACAGGATGCCCCCATATTTAATCAGGTGGGGTGAGAATGTTGTACACTTAGGGGTGGCAATTTATTGGGATGGTGTTTAGCTATTTGGAAGGGAATTCAGGTTGTTTGATGTTGAGGAGATGTTGTGGGTGGTTTTTTGGAATGATGGAATTGGTATCACAATAATTTTTACTTAAACATTATTTGTTTAATGATCAAATAATCAAATTTAATAATTTTAGATGTCATTTACATTGAAAATTGGTATTTATAGTTAACTTTTTTTCATTAGTCAAAATTTATTTTTTACAATTAAATTGGGTAATGCTTAAAAGTAGTTTTATTACAATGGCAATTTAGTTGTGTGTGACATCTATTTTTTGCTCTTGCTTGTGCTATGAATGATATCAAGGATTTCTTGATTTTATAGCTCTTCGGGTGCAATCATCATGGTTTTAGAGTAGCTAATATCAAGAACTATTTTAAATTATTTTGTTTAATTATCCTTGTAGACATTAAAATGGCACATATACTCATCTACATGCCACCACCACCTTCTTGACACCTAACAACATAATCATTCATCCCCTCATTTAAACAATTCATCTTATTTGTAATAACACAATTTTGTTCTAGTTAAAAGATGATAGTTTTCTAACTAAATGATTACTTAATTACTTTATTCTAGTATTAGTACTTTAAATAATAATATTTTAACTCTACACAAGATAAATAAAATAAACTAAATTATTAATATCAACCCTAATCTATTGGAGCCTAGACTAGTATATTATACAAAAATATTAAATTAGGTAGTTGTCTAAACCAAATAGACTTTCCCAAAAATAATGGGAAATCCAATATAAATAGAGAATAATATTATTAAAATAAATAAGAGAAATAAATTTAGAAAAGAGAGAGATAATTGAGTATTGGAAGGCATGCAAGTTGTGCAATCCTTTTCATAGTTTAAATCTAACATACAAATCAAGATAATATTGTAGAAATGGAGTACTTTAGCATTCAATAAAAAAATTAGTAGAGTTTTTCCAAGGAAAACAAGAGTGATATCCACTATAGTGAAAATATTGTTTTACAAAGAGTAAATGAGAGTTTTTTTTTTATCAAATGCATGAGAATCAGGTGCTACTTTAGGAAAAATACATTACAATAGGTGTCAACAAGATGCTAAGTAGAAAACCAACATTTTGAAACTCAAAATAATCTAGACTGTGCTAATCCACTGTAGATGTAACTACACATTTTTCTTGCATCCTATGAAAATTGTACTAAATTTGACACATGTTTCCAATCCAACAACAAGAATTATGGTCTAATTTTTTGGTAAACCTTGGTATAGAGGAAGTAGGCCTAGGTTTAGGCACAAATTGACCTAGAAAATGTAACTAGTGTAAATGATAAAGTAAGTTAAATAGTAGAATGTGAAAGTGTGAGGGTACCCAAATTTTTATCTTATATTTTGCTTCTACTCTAGAAGTTGATGAAACTAATAAGCTATGTTAAAGTATAGAAATGAAATGTTGAAAGCAAGTGAAAGAAGATACCAAAAAGGATAGTGCCTCCAAGGATACAAAAATTCTTCAGGTGAAAGGGTGATGCCTCCAAATTAAGAAACTACAAAGCAACAACATTAAGTACTACAATCCTAGAAAATTGATGCCTCCAAATTGAGAAACTACAAAGCAAAAAAATTAGGTACCGCAATCCTAGAAAATTGATGCCTCTAAATTGGGAAACTATAGAGCAACAACAATAGGTACCACAATCCTAGAAAATTAATATATTATAAAAGCACATAATCTTGCAATATTAGAAGTATCTTAGTTAAGAAATAAAACCATCAACTAAAGGAGTTATTAAATGAAAAAAGAGTGATTTGAAAACAAAATTTAGCAAAAGGAAGGGTGAAATTTTCCCCCTCATGTTTTTCCTTGGCCTATAGGATGAACAAATCGGAACATTAACTCATCATTATCAAGATTTTAAGAAAAATTATGGAAATCCTTTACAGAGTTTTATTCAAAAAAATAATGATGCAATAAAAATAAAATCATAGTGAATAGGAAAAATTTAGGACGTACATAGAGAAAATTATGTGAAAATTTCAGTCTGTATAAAGAAGTTATGAAATTTTTTATTTCGTAGGTGCTTCATTTTTTGAAAATTTTATTATAAATACAAAAAAATTTAAATTTACTATTCATTTATTTATTCTATAGTTGAAAATTTTCATAATTTGAAATCTTGATTACCTTGATCATTCATAGAGTGAATATTCCACACATACAAGAATTTTATGGCCTAAAACTACTATGATAAAACAATGATGTTCCTTTGTGAATAAAAGTTTTATACCTAGCTAATTCCTACTAGGGGACTTTTTCACATGTTAAGTTTACTTAGGTCCTAATATTCTTTCTAGAAGACTTACTTGCCATGTCTAGATTTTATCTTTTAGACTTTTTGTATCAAGTTAGTTATCTCATGTCTAGAATAGGAAACTAGCACCCTTGTCTAGCCTTTTTTGGACACAATTCAAATATGTTAGTGTTGGAATTTTAGCATTTAAAAATTTGAATGCATTTGTTGGCTGTTGATAATTGATCTTGTGCAAAATTAAAGAAATACATATAAATACAAGTCTTTTTCACAATTTGAAAGTCTAGTAGTTTTGAGATCATAATTAAGTATCCTAAAAAGAAATCAAGAGAAGAATTGGCATAATCATTACAACATTACTTCAACCAAGATCATGATAGCAATGCATCAAGTTTTCATATGAGTTTTTATGTTTCATGTCCATATATTTTTGTGAGTACTTACATTTGCAAGACATAAAATCAAGCTTCTAATTCTCCATGAAGGTGATAATTACAATGACTTTAGTCCATCAAGGAATGCAAATTTGAGTGGTAAGTTGCAATAATTGTCAATTTGTCACTTGTTTATCCAGTTTCTTCTAACTAAGGGTAATCATTCTTTTACATCATTATAGCTATTAAATGTATAAAGATGGATGTAATCATAAACATAATTAGCAATTGCACCATAGTGTGCAATGGGTATGTCGAAGAAGTGTGGAAAGTCAATCAGGATAAATTGTGATCTATTTTTTGTACTATATAAAACTATAATAATTATTAATTATTAAATTAAATTAAATTATAATAATAATAAGTATAATTAAATTATTTATTATTAATTACAATTTTTAATCAGTTTATGTAATTAATAGTTTTATTTAAATGTATAATATATAATAATAAGTATAATTAAATTATTTATAGTAAGTATAATAAATTATAAAATAAAAAAAATAACAAATATTACACATACATCCCCATTCACATTTAAAAACAAATGATGAAATTAAAACAATATGACACAACAATGATTACTTCACAGTTGAATTTATTTTCTGGGGTTCTACAAATTTCTGCCCCCAAGAATGTGGAAGGAATTTTTTATATTTTTAAAAATAAGGTTCTAGACCAAAATAAGAAAATTCATAGCCACTACATAAGTAACATGATGACTTGTTTAATTTAAATATAAATTAAATAATTTTAAATGAACAAATATCCTCACATCCTTAAACTTTTAATTAAAAAATCTAATTACCAATATACTCATTTACTAAATATAATATCAAATTATTACAAACTTTAAAAATCACTAATTTTTTCAAAACATTTAAATATCATTTAATGAATTCTCTATATATAAATCATTAACCTTTTCATGACTCATTTCCCATGTGTTGGTTGAGCAACCTTATGCAGTTTTTAACCCTTGTTTTAAAGTAGATTCAAAAGATTATTTAGACTAGTAGTTCCACAATATCTGATAAATTGTGTAATGGAGATAGGGACAGACTGATGAGAGGCATTAGCATCAGCCAGATTAATCAGTGTGATTAAAAAATAGTTGTGATTAATGAATGTGACATATTTTTTTGTTTGGGCCTCCTTTTAAAATTTCATGGATTTTATCAAGACTTTGTCTTTGTTGAGCATTATCAAGCCATGCCATATTAATAAAGAATTTATACATGTAACCATGTGATTATGAGTAAAATTAATAGCTTTAAGTATCAGCTGCATGATTACAGATATTTCAAAGATTTTATTATTTTCAGTTTGTCTTAAACAACTTATTTCTTCCACCCATTAATATTATGTTAAACTTAAATATTCCCATTATTAGAATATTGGTTGTAATTTTCATTTTAGTAGACCTTCTCTAAAACCTTAGCTGAAACCTCTTATCTTTTTCTTTTCCTTTTTAGCTGCAGCTCGCCAAACTAAAAAATGAAAGGGTAATACCAGCATGAAAGAGTTTGGAGGAGCAAAAACCAATAGCAGTGGAATTCATTTTTTTTTTAAGAGAAGCTATTGCTAACTAAGCACTTGAATAAATCCACTATACATTAGATCTTCATTTATTTAAATGAGTTAGTCCACCAACATTAAATTATACTTTCATTAACGGCTAGCATTGGGGAGATTTTATGTTGATTATTCCATGTAATTACTAAGTGCATACAAAATCATTTTATTTATCAAACCATTCATAATGATTATATTTGTTTCTTTCCTTCATTTACACTTGTGTAAATCAACACTCCCAATTTATACATGACACTTGCTTGAGTATTCTAATCCTACCCTAGCCTCTACATGACACTTAGGAATTTACCTTGTTAATTCGATATGTAACTTCAACAAATTACAACCCTAACATTCATCTTAGCGATAAATGATTTTTAGCTAAGTAGGAAAAGGAAGGTATGGTAGCGACATTGAGCACAGGCCTGGCCCGCTAAAATATTCCAAAAGCTAAATGAAAAGAAGTGCAACACCTTAAAATTTCATAGCAACAAGGGCATATGGATTACCTTGGAAGTAGTTGAGCCTAGGCAAGGATGCATTAGCATTATATGGAGGGTGATGGGTTTATTTTGGTCGTAATCTAATCATCTCCATGGTACAAGTTCTTAGCTGCCTTCCCAGACCACCATGTAATTGCTGAGGGAGTAGAGGAGGAACTATGGGGTTGCCCTCAAAGAGACTGTTGGCTTTCAGGGTAAAGTCTCAAGTTTCAGGTTTAGAGGCCTTTTTTCCTTCTTCCTAATTGAAACCCAGATGCACAAAGCTACCTATTTACTGGTATCCCTTCTCATTTATTTTTATATTTTGATTTAGAATTCCAGTTTATAAAATGTGGGTTTCTCCTTGTTACACCAACCAAAGCATTTTATTGATCTTGATGAGCATGTTTTTGTAGTGTAAGTATTGTTTGACCATGGAGGCTACTCAGATGACTTTCTCATTTGAGGATTCAATTCAAAGATGCAAACAAGGGAATGGGAATAATTTTTGGTACTATTTGCTACTGGCCACACTACACTGAGTTGTTCATTGACCCCAAATTCCAATTTTTGGTTCATTTTCCCACCTATTCTACTCATCTTAAATACAGATCTATCACGCACACTTTGTACTTTTTTGGTGGGCCAGTCATTGAAGGCAGGCAGAGTGCAGAAGCCCGCTGGTGAGAATCAAGCATAACTCTAAGCGGCGAGGAAAATTGAATTAAACGGTCAATGTTATTTCTATGGTTGGAAGGATGATTCCAATTGTTGATGCTAAATTTTAGCTCGTGCATCTCATATAAGGATAGGCCTTTGGAGTAAATAAATAAGATATGCATGAAAATTTAAACACATATAATTATTTACAAATTTTTTTATAAAAAAAATACAATTACAATAATAAAGTTTAATACTTAATATTAACATATTATTTATATATAAATTTTTAAACTCAAAACTCATGGTATAAAAAAAATGGAACATGAAAAATTTAGGAGTACCTTAACTTCTTATCCTACTCTACCCGTTTTAGCAAAGACCAAGTTTAAAAAAATAAGAAAGCTAACTTGAAGTGGAAGCATTTGTGTTCACATTTGAAAGTAAATATTGTACAATTTCAATATTTTCAATGATTTTTACTACAAATAGATTGTGCACATAGTTTGAATACAAATTCTCCTTTCCAAGTAACAAAAACAAGTACTCCAACCTTCCACACCAATTTTATCCCATCCAGCTATTCATATACTTATTTATGTGAAGACAGTGACAATGATGTGCATGGCACATATACTTATTTACGTCTAATGCAAGGAAACTATGACATGAATTTAGTAGCCGCCTCCACCATTTCCGGCGCCAGAGCCAGACCCAGCCTCGTAACTGGAGCCACTTCCCGACCCGCTTCCATAACCACTGCACGAGCATGACCCCGAACCATAGCCACTGCCACTACCTTCACCATGCCCGCTCCTAGAGCTTGAGCCGTAGCCACTCACTGAACCTCCACCCTGACTGCCGCCATGGCTGCCTGCTCCCGAACCTGCATATGACCCGGCACCAGATCTGGCTCTTGAACCAGCCCCGGAACCAGCTCCCGAGCCCGAGCCTGAGCCTAAGCCTGAACCAGAACTGGAACCAGAGCTGCTTCCACTTCCACCAAGGCCTAGGGCTGCACCCACGCCCAACCCCAGGGCTACACCCAAGCCTCCATCTCCGCCCAGGCTCAGTCCCAGATCACTTCGTACAATCTGACACTCCACAATGCATGCAAACATAAGAGCGGTCGTAACGACCATAACAAACGACTTGGGATTCTGCAATATATTCAACTTAAGCTAGTGCTAATTTTTTCACACTAAATCAAAAAGATCTGTTTATTTGTTTACTTACTGACTTCCAAAAGGTACTGCTATGAATAGATATACTGAACTAAGATACAACTCATTTGAATTATGAATATGGTCTATTGATACTATCGCTAGATACTGCAAAATCCTGCGCTTTGCTAGTGAGAAGTAAATGCAAAGGCTTTTATAGACTTATAAAATGGACCAAAAGCTAAATGAAAATACCTATATTTTTTTTTTTGTGTGGTGGAAGCAAAGCATTGTGTATATGGTAGAAGGCAAGCTGAGTGATCCATTACATGATAGTGGATGGCCAGCGATAAAACACACTAAATAAGATGGCAAAATCTTACAACCACATTAAGTGTTATGTGGCTATTGTTTTGCGTACGATCTAGTTAGTGGAAATCACAAGCCAAGCCTTCTTTCTGAGGACTGTCAGGTCCCTTCTATCGATTGGCCAGTGGCAACCTTGTCTGCAAAATATAATATAGATTTATAAAATGATTCCCTTTTGCTGTTATTGTACTGTGGAAAGCGACAGACTTTGTGACTTCTGAGATAACTCGATAAACTCTATCAAATGCGTAGTATATTTTTGAAATTTCATTCTTCAATGTTGGTGGTGGTGTAAGTATCTTATTTTATTATCATAAACTTCTGCAACGTTTGAAACTTTTGTTTGGCCGGTTTGTGGATGGAAATAAAACTGTTTGGCCGCTTTGTGCTTATTTTATGGTTACAATCTTCTGCAATGTTTTACACTTTTCTTTTGTTTGATGCGTGGTACAGTTGCAATAAAGACTTCCGCTGTAATTTTTAGTGCTTTTATTTGTCACTCGTATGTTATATTCTTTTGATTAATAAAGAAATTTTATTATTGTTTCTATCATTTGGAAATAGCGATGATGTAAACTATTAAGCATTAAATTAGAAGTTCACTCATGACCTCCTCCTATTTTGTTGGTTTAGTATTAGAAATGGGGAGGAATTAATTTTTTATTAGTTTTAGCAGTCGTTTTTAATTGCTTAGTCTTTGGATTAAAGAAATATCTTTTAACTACCCATTTTTAGATTCAGAAAGTCAAATTAGATTTCTTTTAATTGGTGGGATTTTATGGTTGTAAATAGCCATATGATTGTGAAAATGGGGGATGGAGTTAAAGTTTGAAACAAGATATAAACAATATATTCCTTTGTGTCTTGGTTTCATACATCATATATCCTCGTGCCTAGCTTGGGGGTAGTCTGAATAGACCTATTTTTTTGTGACCATCCTGCAATGCAATTTGTAGTAGCCACAAGCTTATTTGGTTAGTGTATTTGATCAAGTTGTGTCTTATCATGCCATCTTGTGTGTCTTATGAATGTGTCTTATGATTTTTCGCCTAACATGTTTTGTCAGTAGCCTAACATGTTTGTTGTTAGATCATAGCTTTCCTTGTAGGACAAAGAGCTTGTGAAGCCTCCTCTCTTTCATAGCATTGCAAGACCAAGAACCATTTAAACCTTTTCTCATGTCCAGGTGTGTTAGATCAAAAATCTTCTTCCTCGATATTATTGGTATATTCTCTTCAATCTCTTTCTACTTTACCTTATATTTTCACTGACACATATGCTCGCTAAAGTGGAAGAAAAATGTAATGACGTGAATTTGCACCCTAGGAAAATTCCCCATTTAGTTTACCTTTACTTTAGAAACTATAAGTTGCATGGTGCAGACCAATCGTCATCAGCTTATTCCTATTGTGTGGCTTTGTCTTTTTGTGTCAGTGGAGGAATTTTTGTTGGGGGCACACATGCATTGTATGGACGTCCACATGTCGTGCTAACATCCTGACATAATTCTTTCCATTGGAATCTATAGAACCCTTACATGTTTGGCTAGCTATGAAGGTAACATCTTCTTTCGTCCCTTAACTGATGAAAATTAACCTATTACATCCATTTTGGAAATTCAAACTCATTTTCCATCACTCTTGCATGCAGTTATCTCATTCTCTCATTCATTCTTGCATCTTCTTGATCATTCTTTCACTCTCTCACTAGTTCAAGCTCACTCTTCCTCTCTTCTTTGTGATTCTTGCTCTATACTTGGCTTCTACAACACATTCTTATTGCAAATTCACCATCTTTGTAGGTTGATGAAGCTTCATTCTCTCGACATAGTGTCATCATTTCCTCTCGACCTTGTGTGCTATTAGGAGGAAAGGTGATATTAGTTTTTTTATTTTATTTACATCATTGTGTCTTATTGAGTAGCAATTAGGTTATCTTTACACTTTATTTGATAGTGTCTTTCTATTCTCTCTTTATCAATTTCACTATCTCATTACATATTTAGTTGTTCGTGGAGGTGGGAACACCAAAATGGGGGCCTGACTAAGGAAAACCTAAAAAAATAGCCCAACATTTTTCTCATTTTCTTATGTACAAGTGTTGGTTCATCCTTTTGAAGTTAAAGTTGAAGAATCGAAGTGTGGGTGGAAAGGTATGATTTCCTACTCTTTCTTTGACATTTTTGCATGAGAGTAGCTTTCAGTATTCTTCTTTCTGTACTTTTTGTTTCTTGCATCCTCTTTTCCAAACTACAAAACCATGTCAATCCAATTATAATTAGGTCCTTTGTGCTTTTTGTCGGCTTTCCAGACCTTTTTCTATATAGGACACCAACGCATCCTTGAAACAACAACAAACTACATAGAGATGCCTTTCCAAGATCAAGGAAGCCAACCACATTCACTATCATTATGTGCTTGTGTCAACATCTATTTTTGTGGTTTTTTCTTCCAAGATTGAGGTTGAGCATGTGTGAAGATCAAAATCCATCATCACTAACTAGATATGTATATGGTTAGCTTCTTAGAAATATCCATTGGTACACTCTTTGGGGTGCCTTCTCAAGCAAGAGTATTATTAGCAATCGATGTGTTTTAATCATCAAAGAAGTCTCAAATTCTTTGCATGCATACGTACTACAAGGGATTTCTATATTTCAATGAGGAGGTATGGAAACTCGCATTAGCCTAGTGAGTACCCATAGATAGATGGCCTTTTAGGGTGCAATCTCATAGCTTGGTTGAAGCTAATCATGGTGGAACTAGATTTTATGTTCATTGGAGTAGTTAAAATTATCATGGGCCAGGAATTTCTAGTGTCAAATGAGTGGTATAGGGTTGACTCAGATATTTCCTCATGATTCATGGTGTCACTACTAGACTTAATACAAAGGCAAAGGTGGTGGAAATAGCTCACAAGTTGTTTATACCTAAAATTTTAGGTGGCATAGAGGTGGTGTTGGATGTTGCCTCATTTAGTCTTGGTATGCCTAGGCCCTATGAGTTGGAGTTCCTTCTGGTACTAAACAAGGAAGTAACCTTCTACACCTTCATATCAGATATCAAAGGAAAGGAATTGAGCAACAAAAATAGTAGGCAGAGGTGGTAGTAAGATTCATGAAGAAAATGTTGCATGTTATGTTAGTCCAAGACTTTGAATGGGTCAGTAATTTCATAAACTATATATAGGAAGTTGGTAATGTATAGTATAGCTCAATTTACAAGGTCTACACTCTATTCTTTTTATCATATGCATACATATTTTTGTATAGATTTTAATTTTATTTGATAACAAGATTTTGAAGATATGTCTAGGCGGTTGGGAGTTCGGGTGGATGTTTGAGCACCATGAATTTTGAGCACTTGCTTTAGACTACGTGTTGGGGGGAGGGAGATATTTTTTTAGATATGTCTATTTTTTTCCCTCGATGGGCCATGGCTACAAAAAAAAAATTCAATTCCAAGTTAAACCTCCAATCTAGTGGGATGAAAATTCTCCCCTAATACAAATGGTTTGAACATATAAGAATATATTTTATCTTTAAGATTAATATAAACTATGTTGAAGTAAATTAATTAATATTTACTCTAGCGCTTAATGAAAACTTAGGAAAAGGTCATCTAGTGTTGATTACTACTGTTATTGCATTAATTATGCATTTTAATTAGTCATGTACTTTATTCTTTATGTTAAACATAGGATAAAATCACTTAACTAGTTCATGCATTTTGTTATCTCACTCTTGTCTCAATCAAAACTCCATCATTCAAGGTCTCATGTTGAGTTCGCCCGATTCTACGTAAGGATATTCTATCCTTCATTGTATTCATTTAGTAATCAACAATCATTATTGTTTCACATACTTTTTTGTGTAATTTCTCATTTGTGTGTGATAGGTTTCTCTTTAGAATATCATCCAGGGCTTATGGGATCTCAATCATGGATTCTTTCATGGTATCAGAGCTCTAGATCTAAAGATCCTTGTTCGCTTTATTGAGGAATTTATTTTGCATAAGAACTGTTGAGTGGTAATATCCAATTTGTGGAATAATCTCTACTGTCAAAATAAATAATGACACCTCTACTTATAGAGGCATGATTAATTTACAGACCCTCTATCATGATTTGGAAGCAACTCATACTTTTGCAAGCATGAATATCTGAGAGGATGGTGATTTTAACTTCTCCAAGCCACTTTTTTGAATCTACATTTGACTTTTGTGAGGAAATTAGTTGTTGTTGGTGCCATCATTTGGCACAATTTGGAAGCACTCTTCCTCGCCTCACTTTAGTACAAAAAATGTTATTTTCCATAGAAATATATAGCTTGGATTTTGTAAATTGCCCAGTTTAGGGTGCACAAATTTGCAAACAAATATTAAATATCATTGACCAATTTGCAAGGAAAACCTACAAGTTATCGACTAGTTTGCAAGGCATTTGGAGGTGCAATTGAGAATTGTGATATCCTATAGCATTTGTGGAAATTCATATCCATCTTTATGCAAACTTGTGAGTTGGTGTAGATCTGCAATTTACTGCACTATCCATAATTCTTGGATGAGAGGATTAAAAGAGTTGCTGTGAATATTTTCACCAAAATGGAGGTAGATGTAAACCTTTGTTTCTAGATACATGCACATTTCTTTTACTATTTTTTTGCATACTCCTTGCTTTCTTGCTTATTGATTCTTTAATAATTGTATGTGCTTTACAAGCACCACATGATAAAGATCTAAGAAAATTTTGAGCTTTGTAAAAATCAACCTTATATAAATTTCCATATGGGGGTTTCTACTTAAAGCATCTAGTATAATTTTCTTTCATTTTGCTTCTAAATAAACAAACTTAGAATATTAAAAATTGCTAATTAACTGTCAAGCTCCACATTGTTCCTCCAATAGGCAGCCAAAAGTGTTCTTTTGTTCTAAGTTCTTGACTACATGAGCTTCCAGAGTTGCATCCTCATGTGTTTCTAGGGTTTCTTTTTAGTAGGACAATATTGAGCATTGGATTAACAATGGCATCATCCCAACTAGAGGGCATCTTTGCAATTCTTTAGAAGATGTAGGTTTCTTCTTTAGTTTGAAGAAATTGTTAGGAGTTTTTCCACCTAGATTTTCTCCTTTTATCTTTGTTGACAGGCATCTCACCACTATTGGCCCACCATCTTCATCACCTTTGTAGCTTGTTCTCTATTAGTATTCACAGGATCTTGGATCAACATCATCACTTTCCAACATGTGGACACATGAGTAGTTTTCAGAGGCACACATCATCTGGATTTGGATTCCAAAATCACCCATTCTTTTGGTTTGGATTCTTCAATCACTAGTGGATCCTTTTCTTCCTAAGGGGAGAAATTTTGTTTGTAGCAATTGGATCATATTTTGTATCTAGGCATTCATCATTGGCATGGGAGCTCTTTCATTATGGGGGAATTCATATCTTCATTTTCTTTCCCTTCATCAGTTTTTGCTTCTCAATTTTCATTCAAGAGGGGTGTTGGAGTAAATTAATTAATATTTACTCTAGTGCTTAATGAAAACTTAGGAAAAGTTCATCTAGTTCTGATTGCAAGTGTTATTGCATTAATTATGTATTTCAATTAGTCATGTACTTTATTCTTTGTGTTACACGCAAGATAAAGTCACTTAATTGATGCATGCATTTTGTTATTCACTCATGTCTCAGTCAAAACTCCATCATTCAGGGTTTCATGTTGAGTTCACTTGAGTCTACATAAGGATATTCTATCCTTAATTATATTCATTCAATAATTAATAATAATTATTGTTTCACATATTTTGTTGTGTAATTTCTCATTTGTGTGTGATAGCTTTCTCTTTAGAATATCATCCAGGGCTTTTGGGATCTCAATCATGAATTCTTTCAAACTATTTAGGCCTTTACCCTTTTACAAAAAAAAATCAAATCATTGATGTATTAGAGTTAATACAAAAATCTCAAAGTTTGAAATTATTGTTATATATACATATATAAACAAATAATTTTAACATTTAATAATTATTTAACATAAATACTTAGAATTGTATTATTCTAGATGGAATTATTATTTTTAATGGCTTTAAAAATATTTTGTAGCATAGATCTTTGGCACCCACTTGCTTTCTATAGCTTCTAGGGTTTTTCACCTAGAAGGAGAAAGATGAGCCAAAGATGCTTATGTTACATTCAAAGTCAATGCAATATGGATGGAAAATGCCTAAATTCCTAGATGCAATACTTGAATTAAAAAATCTAATAAGATTGATTGATTAATGAATGGAAACTAAAGGAGAAGAACTTGTTTGAAAACACATCGTGTATTGAAAAATCACCTACAAATGAATGGAAGAGTGCAACAAAAATGTGTCAGACTGAAAGTGTGCATCTGGAATGTGGATGGAGACTGAAAATTGCTTCTAAAATATTTTTGATGCTGAAATTTAGGCTTGGTGGGACTCATTAACCATTCTGGGCGAATCAGTCTTAGTTATGCCAAATTGTACTAGAACCCGTTTATGGCATAAGGGTATCTAAATACATAAAAATCCAAAAAGTGATGTTGCGGTGGGACTCATTCACCACCCATGCTGAATGAGTTCATTTTTGAATTTATGGATTTTTAAAGCTAGATTTTGAAGCTTCTAATCTACACATTGATGCCCTACAGGTATCTGCTTCTAAAACACTGATTTACAGGTTTGAAAATGCAATTTTGTTGATATTTTGACTTGTTGAATGAGAAGAATACTTGAGCAACCTTTCAACTTGATATTCAATGATTTCCAAGTTTCTAAGAGTCCTAAATCTGCAAACACACAAGACAAGAGAGAGAAATGTTCAATGTTAGGGCATGGGGGTTTGCCTTGGTCAAACCCCTTTTAGGTAATTAAACCAAAATGATGAAATAATAGAATGAAACATGCAATAATGGAATTTATTACCTTTCCATGATGACTTATCTTGAAATTCTACAATAAAACATGAAGAATATGCTCTTGAATGTCTAGAAATTGATCTTGAATGATTTGAGATGAAGAAACCCTAAGTTGCTTGACTTGAGATGAAAGATTGATGGGTGAATAATGAAGAGCGGATGTGAATTAAGTTAGTGGATGTAAAAATGAGTTAAGAGAGGTTATTTTATAGGAAATCCACCTTATTTTCTTGTTAATTAGATCCCTAAGGCTGACATGGAGAAAAATTAAACTTAAAACCTATTTTTTTCCACTCAAAACCTATTTTTTTCCACTCAAAACCCCAAAAATGGCTGAAATGGGACTCATTTGCCACTAATGGAAAATGGGTTGCACCTAGATGGGACTAATTCACCACTAACGGTGAATGGGTCCCACAAGGGCCATTTTTGGTTACTGGAATGTCGAGAATAAGAAAATTAGGCTTATATGATGACTATGTTAGTTATTTGATCAAATTATGCCTCAAGATGCACAATATGGGTTGATAGGGGCCTATTAAGGATGATGTAAATGCCAAATAGCACTTTGAACACAAAATTAAAAGTGAAAGTGTGATTACATATAGTTTACAATACTAAAATGAGGTCCACATAGCCTAGGAAAGCACGAGAACCAATGTGAATGTGCAAGACATATTACAATACTAGTTTATCATTAAATTTAATTCAAGAACCTTCTAGATTGATGTAATAATGTTATTAAACACATTTTATAATGTTGAATTAGGGAGATATAGGTTAATTAAGTCTAGAAATTCATGAAAGTCCTTTATAAGACTTTACAACACCTTTACAAGACATCGTTAAAAGCATGTTATTCAATTTATAAGGGTCCAAGACCTAATATGGATAAATAAAATTCCTCGAAACACTAGATTAAGGCCTCATTGAGTCCATTTTTTCATGAATTAATTCCATGTCAAGCAAAAGGTACTTTTTTCTATGGCACAATTTTCTTATCTTGACTGTGTTCTTGACATTTCTTATATTTGTATAAAAATAATTCAATTTAAAAGATACTATTAAGGGCCCAAGGAAACAAATTGATAATGCATTGATACATGTGATTTTGATGATATTTACCTTAGTATTTTATATACAACACATAGACAATACAACAACTTGGTGATGTCCCTATTAACCAAATATTCATTTTTTGCATATGAGAAAATGCCATTTTGGATAGTTATCAAGTAGTTAGTAGGGGAGACTTTTTTTTTAAGTATTACATTCATATTTATATATTTACTTGGAATTTTTAAAAAATATTGTTCATCTTTAAATAAGATTAAATATTTGCATTCAAATGCTTTAACTAAGTAGGGGAGGGTAATAAACATTATTATAAAATTCTAATTTTTGAGATATTTGGTTGTTAAATTTATTATTAGAAAACAATTCCATGAAAATTAGATTATTATATCTTGAGAGTTTTTTCAGTCACTAAATGGAGATAAATTAAGTGGGTATAACTATTTTTGTACAAGCTATTTCAATTAGCATTAGAATTCTCATCTAATTTTAATGGAATTAATGTTTGATGATCATTGTTGTTACTATAATTTTCCAATATTAATTTATATACATATGATTAAAAATAATAATGTTTTGAATTTGATTATTTTTTATTCTTATTTAAAGAAAAAATTAATTTCCCTAGGCCTAATCTAAGTTAATCAATTTAATTTTGTACTCAAAGTATAAATTAATCTAGATTAATAATTGAGAGAGTTGCAAGTGTGATTAATGAAACATTATATGTTTATCTAAGAAAATTAAATATGTTAGATAGATGTATTTAGCTCTAAGCTCAATTATGGAGAATAATTCTAATTTGATATTGAATTTCATGTGCCTCAAAGCTAGATACTAATATTTTATTTTTGTATTCTACCACAAATATAGAATAGTTTTCCAACTCTATTAAGAACCAAACATGTAGGATTGAGGTTTTTTTTTTCATATATATATCAACTTTGGTGCTAGATATGATCTCTATAGTGTTTAGTCTTATTTCTTAGTTTGTTGAATTATTTATTATTTTCTTTGCTCTAGTAATTGGTAGTACTTATGAATACATTTAGAGGGTTATCAAATTTTTATCTAGTAGATATTGTCCTAGGTCAACCCTTGAAATGTACCAACTTAATGAATTTGGAAATGATCAAGAATAGCACACTTCAAACATGCAGATGTTTTTAAGATGTTTGTCCATATCTACATTCATTTTAGGTGTTCTAATGTAAGCATTCCTAGCATACTCCTTTAAAATATAGGCAACTAATGTTTGGATGTATATGAAAATGAGGTCAAATGATAAAATTAATGTAGTTGAATATCTTGAAATAAAAAGACATAGTAATATATTATATAAATGTTGCATAGTCAACTATAGGTAGAAGAGGAATGGGTAGGAGTAGACACAAATTTGCATTTGAATTTTAGAAAACTAGTAGTTAGATTCACATGTGTTTAGGATCCTTTCCATACTTGCATGCTTAACCTAAGCCATGAAAATATAAAATTTAGATTGCTAATAAATGTATAAGATTGAATGTAATAAAAAATAATTGTCAATAATATATGTATGGAATTTTAAACATATATATGAATAAAAGATATTAAAATATGTAAAAATGAATACATATATTTATGAATCAATATATCTAATTTATTGTAAGCATAAATAATTTATAAATATCTAATTTTATTAATTATTTTTTTTCAAATTAATTACAAAATAACAAAAAATCACAATTAAAATAATAAAGATTAATACTTAATACTAATATATTTATATATAATTTTTTTAACTCAAAACTCCTGTTTTAAAGTCATGGTTTTAAAAAATGGAACATGAAAAATTTATTAGTACCTTAACTTATTATCATGCTCTACCCATTTTAGCAAGATCAAGTTTTAAAAAAAAAGAAAGCTAACTTGAAGTGGAAGCATTTGTGTCCACATTTGACATTAACTATAGATGATTTTTCTATATATTTATGTGAAGACAGAGACAATGCTATGCATGTCACATATGCTTATTTACGTCTAATGCAAGTAAACTGTGACGTGAATTTAGTAGCCACCTCCACCATTCCCGGCGCCAGATCCAGACCCAGCCCCGTAACCGAAGCCACTTCCCGAACCGTTTCCATAACGACTACCGGAGCCGGACCCCGAACCATAGCCGCTGCCGCTTCCTTCACCATGCCAGCAACCAGAGCCTGCGCCGTAGCCACTCCCTGAACCTCCACCCTGACCGCCGCCATGGCTGCCTACTCCCGATCTTGCATATGACACGACACTAGATCCGGCTCCTGAACCAACCCCGAAACCAGCTCCCGAGCCTGAGCCTGAGCCTGAACCGGAAGCGAAAGCGGAACCAGAATCAGAATCAGAGCCGCTTCCACTTCCACCAAGGCCTAGGCCTGCACCCATCCCCAACCCCAGGCCTACACCCAAGCCTCCATCTACGCCCAGGCTCAGTCCCAGTTCAGTTCGTACACTCCGACATTCCACAATGCATGCAAACATAAGAGCGGTCGTAACAACCATAACAAATGACTTGGGATTCTGCATTATATTCAACTTAAGCTAATGCTAAATTCTTCACACTAAACCAAACAAAACTGTTTATTTGTTTACTTACTGACTTCCAAAAGGTACTGCTATGGAAAGATATACTGAACTAATTAAGGTACAACTCAGCTGAATTATGAATTTGGTCTGTTGATACTATCGCTAGATGCTGTAAAAGCCTGTGCTCTGCTAGTGAGAAGTGAATGCAAAGGCTTTTATAGACTAAAAAATGGACCAGAAGTTCAATGAACATAAGCAATTTTTTTGAATTTTTGTTTTTGTGTGGTGGAAAGCAAAGCATTGTATGTATGGTAGAAGTAAGGCTGAGTGCTCCATTACATGATAGTGGGTGGACAGTGATAAAGCACACTAAATAAGCCGAAAAAATATTACAACCACATTAAGTGTTATATGGCTATTGTTTTGCGTACGATCTAGTTAGCGGAAACCACAAGCCAAACCTTGTTTCTGAGCTGTCATGCGCTTTCTTTCATTGGCCAATGGCCACCTTGTCTGCATGGTGTACTATAAATTTATAATATAATTCCTGTTTGTTGTTCTTGTCCTGTGGAAAGCGACAGACATTGTGACTTCTGAAATAACTTGATAAACTCTATCAAATGCGTCGTATATTTTTGATAATTCGTGCTTGAATGTTGGTGTTAGTGGAAGTACCTTATTTTATCATCATAAACTTCTGCAACGTTTGAAGCTTTTCTTTGGCCGATTTGTGGATATAATTAAAAACTGTTTCGCCGATTTGTGCTTATTTTATTATTACAAGCCTCTGCAACGTTTTAAGCTTTTTTTTGTTTGATGTGTAGTATAGGTGCAATAAGGACTTCCTCTGTAATTTTAAGTGCTTTTTTTTTTTCATTCTTATGTTATAATCTTTTGATAAATAAATAAATTTTGTTATTGATTCTATCATTTGGAAATAGAAATGGTGTAAACTGTTCAACACACAGAACCTCTTCCCATTTTGTTAGCTTAGTATTAGAAATAGGGAGGAATTACTTTTATTAATTTTAGCAGTTTGTAAGTACTCAGTCTTTGGAATACGGAAATAGATGTCTTTTAATTACCTATTCTTAGATTTAGAAATTCATTCGATTTCTTCTAATGGGTGGGCTTTTATGGTTGTAAATAGCAACATATGACTTAAAGTGGGAATGGAGTTAAAGTTTGAAGAGATTCTCCTTTCCGATATAAACAAGATATTGTTTGAGGCAATTTTGTTGTGCTGGAATTTTATCCTTTATGTGTTCTACTGCATTGTTTCCTGCAGACTAAACATAAAGGAATGCCTTGCATGGTTCATTCTTTCAATCTAGAGTTATACAATCTTTAAATAATCTTAAATTGCAGGAAAAGATATTCTTATTGGAATTTAACTTGAAGGTTTAGAGAAGTGATTACATCAGTTTTTGAAAAGGAAAAAACAGGTTTTACAGGGACCTGAAACCACAGAGTTTAAACAACAAAAGATAAACAAAAAAAGTTCAAACAAGCAGACGGCTGTCCCAAAAAGGAAATGACAGTACCAAGAGACAACAGGGCCCAAAAAAGGACCGCCCAAAAAAACTAGCAACAAACACCACCACACTACTCCAAGGTGTTCAGTAACTCCTTAGCCTCCTTTTCAACATCCTTCATGTCCTGTAACCCCTGCTTGAGAATTTGAGCCGTATGTGACAAAGTCGGGGTCTTCCTCTTAATGTTAGCCCAGGTACAAGTCGAAATCCCTTCACCAGCCGATCTGTTGCCTCCCTTGTTCGCATCCAAATCCATGACCAGCGAACCCTTTTGGTTTTTTTCAAGCTTTTCCACCATCGCATTGATGATAATGGTGTTATGCCTAGCAATTTTGTGATTGTTCGCAACAGTGGCCCTAATGTTTTGGCCAATCTTAGACATGCTGCACTCGATACTAGTCAATCTATCCTCCTGTGATTGCTGTCTTTTCCTCGGTAAGGGAGTTTCCTGTCTTTCATTATCTCTACAATTCTAACTAATCTTCTACTCCAAGTCTGTGACCCTATTGCTGAGATCAGTAAAATGGCCTTTCAAATCATAGACTTCTTTCTGGGTCCACTTGAGAACAGTGAAAAGGCCATCCGTACTTTTTCCCGCTATACTCACCATGTCCTTAGGCTTGAGCTTATTTAGGGCCGAATTGATTTCATCTTGAATAGGGGACTCATAATGATCATTCCCCAATCTTCCAGACACAGGGCACTAGGGGCCGATTTCTTACTGACCATGGGCTTATCAGAGAGGATTTCCATAGAATTCTTAGAATACGAAACAAGTTTCGTAACAAGGGTACTTTTAAAACTAGGGGACAAACCTGGAGTAGGGCATCCAGGAGACGGCTGGGGATTAAGATAGGGCAGTGAAGCAAAACCCAGACTAGGGCACTCATGTAGAGGCTGCAATTTAGGACATGATAGCGGGGAAGAATCCTTAATGGTTTTCTAACAAGACAGTGACTGGGGAGCAATGGTATCAGGACCAACAAGAACACAAGCAGGGGGGCCGAGGTTCAATCTCCCTACTACTTTCTGTCTCCTCATGATCCAAATCTTCAATTTCAATAGTTTTAGGCAAAGCAGGTAAATTTTGAAAATGCTCAAAAATGAGCCTAACAAGACTAGGGTGAATAATAGCATTCCTCCTAGGGTTTCTTTCCACATCATCAAGGTAATTCTTCAAAGAAGAAAATAAGTAAAAAGGCAGAGATATACGAACCTTGTGATGGAAATGGTTCAGAATGGCAAAGTGGTAACCATAAACTCTGGTGAAGCGCCCATCAATCGTGATATATTCCATAATAACTCTTAAAAAATTTCTCCATATAGATTTGATGGACTCCACATTAAAGTAGCTATTGGCAACCTTAACCATCTTCGCTTTCTCCTTATCTTTTTTAGGAAATTTAATGACTGCTTCATCAGAAAATCATCGGTCCCAATAGAATTTAACACCCCCAGTCGAAAGCCCTGTTATCTCACCAATTAAGTCCTCACTCAGCTTAACATTTCTACCAAACAGCACAATCTCACCATTTTTCCAGTTTTTAACAAAATAGTCCAGCATCCCCTCATCCGTACCATGGAGCTTTTCCAGATACGGGATTAAACCTCCCTTTTCAATTCTTTCGCACACCTTAGCGTTCTTTTTGTGCTCCTGGAAACTGCTCGGCTCCACTCATTTTCTTTCTCTGCTCATATTCAGAACTCTGTAAAACAACACTCTACAGTTGCTCTAGGTCTCGTTTAGGCATTTTTTGTCGAACACCCAGAAAGCCTGCCAAAGACTCTTCTTGAAAAAGAAAATGACGTCGATCCCATCAAATCTAATGAAATCAATGTACGTGATCCTTATCCGTTTCATCATGACTAAGACTGCCTTCTCTTCCATGCACTGAATCATAATAAATTAGCGCTTTCACTTCAGGATGGAGGTTGTCATTCTTCCTCCACGTGTTTTCCCCACCCTTCTTAACCCCTTCATTAGTGAAGAAATCTGACACCTTATTGGCTTCTCTATAGGAGTGGGATACTTTCACTTTATCAAATTTACTTAATAATGTTTTCATATCTTCGATCCATTTTTTGATGGTCCACGAGGGGGCGTAAGTCCAAGAATACAATTTATTATATTCAATGAATCACCCTCCAACCAAAGATATTTCATGTTGATCTTGAATGCTAAGCTAACCGCATGAAAATCCCCTACAGCTTTCGCAACATGATTAGTTTGAGTTCTGATGTCCACAGTAAAAGCCGCAATAAAAGCCCCCGAGTTGTCCCTTAAAACACACCCACTACCAACTTTCCCAGGGTTACCTTTAGCCGCACCATCAAAATTGGCTTTCAACCAGCCCAAAGGTGGCAGAGACCAATTAGCATTCTCTCTCCCACAAACACCAGGTTTGAGGATATTTGACCCAACTAATTTTGAATTCCACTTTTCAGCCATAGCAATATCAAAAGGAGACCAGTTAGCTTTCTCAAACATTTTTCTAGGAATTAAAGATAAGTTTTCCTTTATAACGCTTACAATTTTAGCATGCAAGTCCCCTTCCGACATCTCTTTATCCCTAAACACTCTGTTTTTCATTTCCTTCCAAATATTCCAAGACACAAAAGGTAGAATAAAAGACCATAGCTTTCTTACAAAAGGATTTTTTGAAGGAGATTTCCATTGTATGAAGAAATCTTCGACAGAGGCAGGAAAAATCCACGCCACATCAAGAAGCGCTAGAAATTTATCCCAAATATTTGACACAAAAGGGCAATGAAGAAAAAGATGATTAATAGTCTCAGCTTCATTCCTACACATAACATTTGTTTGGTAATTGAATTCCTCTTTTTCCAAGATTGTCCAAAGTGAGAATCTTATTCTGTAGCATTATCTAGTAGAAAATATTGATTTTCAGAGTCAGGTGATTAATCCAAGCCTTAGCCCAGAAGGGAGGAGGCCCCATCGGACTAACCAACATAGAAGTGGCAGAGGAAACTGAAAAAATACTAGACGGGTTGTCTAACTAGACAACAAGATCCTCCACCTGGTGTTGAGCTGGTCTTAGGGCTCTGAAAGCCGACTGAACAGGGCCAAGATCCTGACTGATGGTTTTCAAATCAACCCAACCACCATTCCTCCAATAATCTTTAACCAAGACTCCAAATTCCTTTTTACAATCATTCATCCATTTACTAAATTTCTCTATTCTGATTAAAGGATCTTTAAAAAGCCACCTATCTTCCCAAAACCTAACATAATTTCCATTTCCAATCAGCCATCTAATTCCCATTTCCAGCAACTTTCTTCCTCTACCCATATCATTCCAGTAGACAGACCCACGAGGTAAAGAAGAAGAATTTATAATCTCATTAGAAGACTCATAGTTATTAAAATATTTGGCTTTTAAGGTATCACGCCATTCTCCATTTAAAGTAAGAGTTCTCCAAAGCTGTTTAGCAAGAAGGGACATATTCAATACTTTAATTTTCCTTAAACCTAGGCCCCCCCTTGATTTGGGTCTACAAAAAAGATCCCATCCGACAAGTGGCATTCTCACCTTGTCCTCCACTCCGGACCAGAGAAACCTTTTCTGAATTTTTTCAATGGCCTCAACATATTTAGTAGGAATTTTAAATATACTGAGAGCATAAATAGGAAGATTTTGCAGAGAAGCCTTAAGGAGCTGAATTTTTCCAGCTTGACTGAGAAGAGCTCCTTTCCACCCCGATAGCTTCTTATTGAATTTTTCAACCAAAGAAATCCAGAATGAGTCTGAAGGTTTAGAACAAAGAGGTAAGCCAAGATAGGTTGATGGAAGAGGCTCAACTCGGCATCCAAGAATCCGAGCAAGTTTGACTTGTCTATACTCCAGAGTATTGATGAAAAAAATTGAACTCTTAGCCCTGTTGACAACTTGCCTAGAAGCAGATTCATAAAGATTCATAATTTTTTTAAAAGTCTTAGCTTCAATCATAGTAGATCTTCCCATGAGAATGGTGTCATCAAAAAATTGCTGGTGGGAACAGGTAAGAAGAGAAGAAGAAGGTCTTAAGCCAACAAGGGATCTTTGATCAATAAGCTTTTTAATATTTCTCCCCAAACTCTCGGCCAAGATAGTAAACAGAATAGGAGAAATAGGATCTCCCTGTCTAAGGCCTCTGGAGGTATGAAAAAACCTTGATGGTGATCCATTCACAATGACAGAGGAGGTAACTGTCGAGATAAGCTGGTTCACCAACTGAATGACTTTGTTATTAAAACCAAACTTGTCTAGGATTTTAAACAAGAAATTCCAATCAACCCGATCATAGGCTTTGGAAATGTCCAGTTTAAGAATAAACCCTTCAGTTTTTGAAACCATTAACGAATGTAAGTTCTCATGAACAGTAACAACAGAGTCTAGAATGTACCTACCTGGCACAAAACCATTCTGTTGCGGGGCAATAATTTGGGGCAGCACCGAAAGCATTCTTGAAGTTAACACCTTCGAAATAATTTTGTAAATAGAATTACACAGGATGATTGGCTGAAAAGCTTAAAACTCTGAAGCCCCAGGTTTTTTAGGAATAAAGACCACAAAAGTAGCATTCAATTCTTTCAATAGACATCTTGATCCAAAGAATTCCTTGACAACATTCACCACATCTAGCTCAACAATTTCCCAAAACACTTGGAAGAAGAATAAAGGAAAACCATCTGGTCCAGGAGCTTTGTTACCATCAAAAGAGAAAACAACTTTCCTTATTTCAGCTTTGGAAGGAATAGCAGTGATCAAAGAATTTTCATTATGACCAATCACTTGAGGTATAGCCTCAATCAAGGAATCTTGAGCTTCAGTAACAATCTCTCCATTACAAGAAAGAAGGTTGCTAAAGAAAAGGACAGCTTGTTCCCTGATATCATCTTCCTCCTCAAATCTCGTCCCATTAGAATCAATATGAGTGATTCTATTAGCAGCCCTATGTTTCGAAGCAGACAGATGAAAGAATCTGGTATTCCTATCTCCCTCAGTCAACCAAGACACCCTAGATCTTTGCCGCCAAAAAACTTCCTCTTTAGCAATGATGTCATGCAGTTGAATGAGAAGTTCATTTTCCTTTTCTCTGTAATTGTCAATGTACCCCCATTTATGGATTTTAACTTGAATCTCCTGAATTTTGCCCTGAATTTCCGTTTAGTACCAAAAATATTCCCAAAGGCATCCTTTTTCCACCTTCTCACATTAGTTTTCACTTCCTTTAATTTTTTAGCAATCCTGAACATCGATGTGCCAGTAATATCTATATTCCACCATCTACGAATTTCCTCAAAAATTTGAGGATGAGAAAGCCAGAATTTTTCAAATCTGAAAGGGAAGTTCTTTTTCACCTTAGTAGGATCTGCCAAAAGACAAATGGGAAAATGATCAGATCCCACCCTTGACAAGGCTCTCAAAGCACAAAAATAGTCTATAAACCATTGACCAGAAACAAGGGCCCTATCAAGCCTCACTTGGATCAAGTCATGCCCTAATCTCCTATTAGTCCAGGTATAAGAAGCCCCTTGTAGATCTAAGTCAATCAAGGCATTACTATTTATGAAGTTAGATAGGCCAGATTTACTTTCTCAATTGATTTGAGAACCCCCAATTTTCTCATCGTTCAGGAGAGGAGTATTGAAGTCTCCCATGACCATCCAATGTTCATTAAAAAAACATCTTCGAAAACCAAATAACTCTGACCAAAAAGAATTTCTAGCATTCTTACAATTTGGGGCATATATATTGGATTGAATCCAGCAAAAAATTATCTCTTATGTGGGTGAATCTAGTGGCCACAACTTTACCATTCTCCATTAAGGGCTCACCTTTAATAAACATCTTATTTCAAAAAGTAACTATTCCCCTCGAAGCACCCACAGAACTATTTCCATGAACCCCACAGTTCTGAAATTTTTTAAGACTTTCTAGTTTATCTTTAGGTATTTTAGTTTCTTGAACAAGAAGAATATCAGGTTTGTGGTCCCTAACAAAATTTTGCAAAACATCCTTTTTATGATGGCTATTCAGCCCTCTTATATTCTATGCTATTATTTTCATTTCTTACCTAGGGATTGAAGTATCTCCGGGATGGTCATTTGGATCCCATCCACAATATCCTGAAGGCTGCCTTGCTCCCTTTGCCATTTTTCTGATTTTCTTCCCAAGCAAGGTTTGGTGCTCCCACAATCCGCCTTGGCTCTAGTTCTGGTGACCAAACCACTTGAAGTTCCCTTCTTCTTTTTTTATTTTTTGGACTTTGAGTGTGAGATAACCTCCTCCCACTCAGTTTCATCTTGGCTTTCCAACTCTCTACCTGATTCCCCATCCTTCTCAGAGAACAACCTATGGTCCCAAGTGAGGGTATCCATTAAACAATTCTTGGCTTCTGAAGTATTGAGATTAGGTGTTTTCAAATTCATGCTTTGGGTCTCATAAGTTGGTATTGTAGTATTTTAAGATATCGTGAGTAGAGAATTTGTGAGAAGTTTTGATCATCTTAGAGTATAGTTATGGTTGTAGATGTCAAGATAGAGCTGTGTTGTGATGTGAAAAAAGAGCATAATCAAGTTGGAAGAAGAAATGAAAAAAAATACTATGGTATATGGAACAAAAGATCTTTAAAGGAAGATACAAAAAAATATAGTTTTTGTTGAAGAAACTATGTTAGAAATTGGAATAGTACAAGACAAGCAATAATAATAAAGAAATGGAAATTAAATTTGTAGAAAAGACATTGAAGGGTTTCAAGAATGATACATTTTTTTTGCCAAAATAAATACTCATCTTATGAGAAATAGTTTGTTTAAAGGGGAAATCCATAGAGTCTAAGGTATGCAAAGGGATGCTTGATTAAGATGACAATGAAGAGGATAATTGGGATGAAAATGCTAAACTATATTGCTCTAAAGAAAGGGTTTGAAGATTGCAATGGGAGAGGAGTAGATTTTGAAGACTCTAGTGAAGAGGAATGAAAACAATTATAAGAGTTGGCCGAAGATGTTGTACTATTAGAAGCAAGTCACACTAAAAGGAAACTATGATAGATATGGAAATCTTTGGAAGCCTCATATTTGATTAAGTTTTATTAGCCGATAGGCTATTTTGTTTGAAGTTTCCGCTTGGAATTTCATCAGCCCAGCCGTGAATTGGATTTTCCAATGTCAGAGATGTCCCGACCGGCGGTGACTTGACCGGGTTTTTTTGAGGTGATGTGGAGCTTGGTAATTATGTGGGTTGGTGGTGGTGGAGTTGGAGTCCTCAATATGTAAGAGCTGAATCGTAAGTGTTTGCTCATGGGAATGTTCATTCATTCTGTTGTTGTTGTACGATGGGGGCAGATGAAGTAAATATGGGGGGATGAAGTAAATTCAATATTGAGTGTTGCAATGTGGGAAAGTATACTTTTTTTAAGTTGTATTTTTGAAACAACCATTGCGGTGTTGGTTTCATAGCAGACTATTGTAAAATCGTCACCTTTGGCTTCATTGTTGGTTTGATAGTAGAGTTTTCCTAAAGTCGACGAACTATTGTTCTCTGAAATCTATAAGTCATTTTACATGGGTATTTTGCATAGATGATTAATTTATTGTTCATGCATTCTTGTGATATGTTTCTATCTTTGGCATTATACCCATTTTGGAGATTTGAAAGAGATTATTGCTCTATATGTATGGAGAAATTGGAGTTAAATCTTCTTTCTTTTGTCAAAAATATGTTTAGGGTTAGTAATTTTTATGCCATTGATTTATTGTTTTAGTTATATTTGTGCATATGTATGTTAAGTCATTTTGCATGGGTATTTTGCATAGATGATTACTTTATTGTTCATGACTTCTTGTTATGTGTTTCTATCTTTGGCGTTATACCCATTTTGGAGATTTGAAAGAAATTATTGCTTTGTATGGATAAATAAATTTTAGTTAAATCTTCTTTCTTTCATCAAAAAATATGGTTAGGGTTTGTAAATTTTGCGCCATTGGTTTATTGTTTTAGTTATCTCTATACATTTTTTGCATTATACCCATTAACATGGGAGTAATTGTAGATTAACATAGGAGCAATTACAGATTAACATAGGAGTGATTGCATATATATATAGGTAGAGGGTTAGTATGAAAGCATAAACATATTGGAGATAAAATTAGTTTGGTGGTTGTTCAGTGTTATTGTAATATCTCTTTTACAATTTATCTATTTGTCTATAATATTTAGTCTAAGATAATGTAGCTAGAATTTTGAATGAAGTTTGTGGCATTATACTGATTTTACATAGGTGTTTTGCATAGATGATTAAATCTATTGATAATGGATTCTTGTTATATGTTTCTATCTTTGGCATTATACCCATTTTAGAGACGTTAAAGAGATTATCACTCTTCACGAGTCGAGAAATTATATTTAAATCTTCTTTCTTTCATCAAAAAAAATGGTTAGGGTTAGTAATTTTTGGTTGTTTAGTGTTATTCTAATAGCTTTATTATAGTTTCTCTATTTTTCTATAATATTTAGTGTGAGGTGATGTAGCTCAAATTTTCAATGAAGTGTGTGGGGTTATACTCATTTTGCACAGATTATTGCTACCTATTGGGTTTAGGAGTTTTGTTTAATGTGGATTTGCATTCATCTGTGTTTTATGGATATGTTTCATGATATTATTTTTTCCTTGTGTGTTTGAAGCTCCCTATAAAAAAATGTTCTTGATGATATTTTTTTCCAATTGCTCATAACAAACTATTGATTATCATAGTTTTTCATTCTATTATGCATATTTTATTCATGATATTCTTGTTTCTTGATCTATTCAAAGGAAAATTCATAATTTTCCCCGACCCTTATTGACCAATGTGTGACATTTAGGAACATTCTTTGTTCAAGAGGTAAGGTCCACATTGTGATAAGCAGATTGAAAAATTATTGATCTCTGGAATCTATAAGTCATTTTGCATGGGTGTTTTGCATAAATGATTAATTTATTGTTAATGTATTCTTACATGTTTATATGTTTCGTGTTATACCAATTTTGGAGACTTGAAAGAGATTATCACTCTTTATGGGTGGAGAAATTGCAGTTATATCTTCTTTTTCCCTATCAAAAAAATATGGTTACGGTTAGTAAACTTTTTGGCCCTCCTTTATTGTTTGTAGATATCTTTGTGCATCTTTGGCGTTATACCCATTATCATAGAAGAAATTATAGTTAAATATTTTTTCTTCCGTCAAAAAATATGGTTAGTGTTAGTAATTTTATCAACCTTGGTTTATTGTTTTAGTTATCTCTGTGCATCTTTGGTGTTATACCCATTAACATAGGAGTGATTGTAGATTAACATAGGAGTAATTGCATATATATATATGAAGAGGGTTGGTATGAAAGCATAGGCATATTGGAGATAAAATTAGTTTAGTGGCTATTAAGTGTTATTCTAATAGCTCTTTTACAATTTCTCTATTTGTCTATTGTTGACAATGATTTTACTCACAACAAATAGATCGAATAAAATCTTTACAGACAAGACCACAAAGAGCCTTTCCTTCTTGAAAGATATCAAACAAAGACAACCTAAAAGAATTTTTTTCATTTACAGAGCAAAGATTGACTTTCATTTAATCCCAATTCTTTGATAACCAGGTCATGGTTGCACTAGGGTCACTCTCAGGTAATGATGTGACAATTATTGTTATTTTTTCTTTTAGGGGCAATCCGTATGGGCACGTACATATACATATATGCTTTTTTGTATCATTTATTTGAACATTTTAGATTAGCTTTCCAATTTGAAAAGATAAACTTGGAATTCATAAAATCAATAAATTTGACATTAGAGTTCAAAGATCATCACCAATTTTCTTGCTATCACTTAAGTAGATTTAGCATTAAGCATTCAACAATTCAATGGAAAATAAAATATTTTTAATAAAACTATTTCCATTCGCTTATATGTTTTGGAAAATTTTCAAAAATATTAAACATCTAATCTAAAGTAAAACATAAAAATACTAAAAAATAAAAATGTCTCCCGGTTATTCTCCATGGATGCCCCAAAGAATTAATCAAACTAGAGAAAACTTTATATTTCACCAAATTACTTCACAACTATGTATAAAAAGGTGCAAGCATTTAAAGAGGTGGTTTCATTTATGGACACCGAATAGGTTTTGTATGCACCCTTAAATGGCACAACATATAGTCTTATTCAACCGAACTTACAAAACCAACTACAAAAGATACTTAGATAGGTAGCTTCCACAAAGCTTTAATATCAATTATAGTTACACCGGAATTGTTTAGAAAATAGGAAAAAAGAAAAAAAATTAAAAGAATTTTTTTCTCCTCCGACATCCATAAATTCTTAACTTAAAAATAAAATTAATCATCCTCTAGCCTTTTATAGAACATAAGACTCAAATAGGATAAGACATCTACATGAGAGGGAATCTAAGTGACCAATCTAATCAAGGCACATAGAATATTGTGACCATTAGGAGAACTTCAATTAAAGTCAATGGAAGTCAACTCCAATTACTTGTTGAAGCTCTTTGGGTTCTACTTTTCCATTTTTGTGAGGATTTCTTCTAAAATCGAACAAATTTACCCAAACATAGATATATAGGAGCCTTCTATTATAATAGAGTGATTAGGTGGAAGTTTAACTCCGCTATCTCAGGTTTCCAGATTTGAACATTCCAGGAATAAAATACCCTTGGAATAGATACACTTTGTTACTACATGCTTGTACTCCAACATCCCGGTATCCCGATAACTGGCACATCCTTGCAGCAAAGTCTATTCCAGCATGAGTCCCTTAAGTGCATCATCAAGCCTAGTAATAAAGTAGAATTTATTCACCAGCATAATTTTCTTGACCGCCCATACCCGAGCTTTGCATCACAATTGATATCTCCTACAATCACAAAATTCAAAATATTAAATCCCTTGTAAACAAATATACTACCATATAAATAAAACCATTATTCAAATGTTAGTGCAAAATCTATAAAACTCAATTCTTAAAAAAAACATATCACAAATCCTTGCATATATATTGGATCACTGGGATCGTTGTCTAGAAAAAAAACTAAACATTTTACTTCATGTTTCAACCTAGTACCCGATACCTAGTATTCAACTTTACCCACTAACTTTCCCAGACCTCAGTTGTACCAGAACTCTAACTTACCAAACCAGAGCCATTCACTTGAACTTTACATTAACTTTTGTCATTTCTATGTTTCTGGTACCCAGTACCTGGTGTACAAAACACTTACCATATAAAGTACTTTCTTTCAAACCAAATATTTCTCTTTCTTTTTACTTCTGGTGATCTTCCAATTTGTTAGCTCCTACCATAGAATTTATATTTCACTTGGGTCCCCAAGCCTTTTTAGTCTTGGGGCGTGTTATGAGACCACACAACATCTATAATATTTAGTGCCATGTAATAGGTTCAATTTTCAATTAAGTGTATGGAGTTGCACTCATTTTGCACAAATTATTGCTACCTATTGGCTTTAGAAGTTCTATTTAATGTTGCTTTTCATTCATCTATCTTGTATCAATATGTTTCATGATATTCTTTATTCCTTATGTATTTGAAGATTCCCATGACAAGCTATTCTTCATGGGATTCTTTTTCCCGCTTCCCCATAAGAAACTATTGATTTCCTTCATTTTCCCCTTCTATTCTCCATATTTTTTTCATGATATTTTCTTTAGGTTATGATAGCTATTATATGGTGCAATAATTTGTGAAAATCTATATAACACCACAAGCTTAATTGTGGATTTGATCTACATTGCTTGGCATTAAATAATATAAACAAATCATTTATGAGAAATACCCATGTAAAATGACTTGTAGTAAATAATTGTTATTCTAACACCTATTACACAATTTTTGTACTTCTCTTCAGTATTTATTAACAAAGAACATAGATCAAACCTTGTATCAATATGTTTCATGATATTCTTTCTTCCCTGATCTGCTTGAAGGTCCCTGTAACAAATTGCTTGGGTTTGTTTATGTGGGCGGTGGAGCTTGCTAATTACATGGGATGGTAGTGTCTTATATGAATATGTTTCATTATATTCATTTTCCCTCGTCTATTTCAAGCTCCCCACAAAAAAATGTTCTTCATAATATTCTTGCTTTCAGTTTCTTGTAACAAATTGTTCATTATTATAGTTTTCCTCTTCTATTCTCCATATCTTAAAGTTCTATTTAATGTGGGTTTTAAGAACATCTGTCATTTTCCTCTGATTCTTAAGTATTTTCCTAATAGGTTTTTTCCAATTTTGCTTCTTTTTTTTCTATCAATATGTTTGATGGTGTTTGTTTCTCAACTATTTGAACTTCCCCATAATGAATTTTTCTCCATGATCTTCTTTTTTCTAGTTCACTGTAACAAAATTTTCATTATCATACTTTGGCTATTCTATTCTCCATATTTTAATGTTCTATTTAATGTGGCTTTTCAAACATCTCTCATTTTCTTCTGATTTTTAAGTGTTTTTCTAATAGGTTAGTGAAATGCATGTATAGATTTGAGTTTGTAGCATATTCCTACTTACCTAAAATTCTATCGCTATCTAGACAAGGTGTAACAACAAATTCTATTTGATAGTTGGCTTGCCAATTCAAAATTCAAGCTACATTATTTCCCACTAAATATTATAGAAACAACTTAAACAAAGCATACTTTCCCACACTACAACACTCAATATTTCATTTATTTCCTCCACCCCCATTGTACAACAATGACAAAATGAATTGACACCCCCATGATATATATATATAGATATAATGTGAATCATATGTGAAGATCAATGCTTCAAAACATAGATAGATGCATACACGTGAAATATCACTACTTCCTATACCAAACTATTCATTATCATACTTTGCATGTTCTATTCTCCATATTTTAATGTTCTATTTAATGTGGGTTTTCAAACATCTCTCATTTTCCTTTCATTGTTAAGTGTTTTTTGAATAGGTCAGTGAAATGCATGTATAGATTTGAGTTTGTAGGATATTCCTGCTTACCAGAAATTATTTCACTGTCTAGACAAGGTGTAACAACAAATTCTATGTGATAGTTAGCTTGTCAATTCAAAATTCAAGCTACATTATTTCCCACTAAATATTATAGACACAATAGGGAAATTGCAAAAAAACTATTAGAAAAACAGTTAGGAATGATAGATAGCACTAGAGATGCCCTGGTCAGAAGGCTATTTGTTTGAAGATTCCATCAGGATTTTTGCCGCCCCATCTGTGAATTGTATTTTCCTATGTCAGAGATGTCTACTTGGCAGTGGCTTGACTGGGTTTTTTTGTGGTGATGTGGAGCTTGGTAATTATGTGGGTTGGCAGTGGTGGAGTTGGTGTCCTTGGTACTTGGAAGTTGAATGGTAAGTATTTGCTTGTGCGAGGGTTGATGCATTATACCATTGTTGTGTGGTGAGGTTAGGTGAAGCAAATGCATGTAGATGAAGTAAAAGGAATATTGAATGTCGTAGTGTGGGAAAGTATACTTTGATTAATTTTCATTATTTAAATAGCCATTGTGGTGTTGGTTTCATAGCATTTTGTAAAAGTTATTGTGCTCTTCTATTTTCCTTGTTTTTTCTATGATATTCTTTTCCCATTCATTTGTTAGTTATATCTACTTCTTAAGTGTTTTCCTAACATCTCTTGCAACTATTTCATAGACTACTTATCTTGTACCAATATTTTTTCTGGATTTATTTTTCCCTAATTTGTTTAACCTGTTTATAATAAAGTATTAATTGTTGTGGTTATTTTCTTTCTATGGAACATTGTCTTATATCAATATGTTTCATGATATTCATTCTTTTGCATCTGTTTGAAGTTCACCATAACAAAATCTTCTTCATGATATTCTTTCTTTCAGTTTCCCATAACAGACTCTAGCTCTCCCCAAGCTACCAGATAACCCTCAAGCGCTAGCCCCATAGGTGTGTTTGTTACTTACTTTTTGTTGTTGGCAATTTTTCTGGTCCTTTGCTAGATGCATTGTTAGTTTGTTCATTAATTACACTGAATCTTAGATCTGTGTTTTTGTTGTCACACTTTGTAACATTGTTTGATATGTGTATGGATATGTGTATATACATATGCATACATATGAATATGCATATGTATATACATATATGTATATTTATATGTATATGTATATATGCATATGCAATCCAAAAAAATGAAACTCTTTGAGATGGAGGGTAGAATAAGGGAAGGAATAATGCATATGTATAAGCACTAGTAGCATTCCACTCTCTAAGAAGGAAAATATGCATTGTACCTTCCATTTGTTACACTCTGCACCAAAAATGCATTGTATATGCATAGATATATTTACATATAGATATGTATGCATGTATATACAAATGAATATGCATATGCATACACATATATGCATATGTACATTCAATGTAATTAGATGTATGCTTTGTTTGTTCTTTAATTAAATTTTGTCCATATTAGTTTAGTGGCTCTTAAGTGTTATTGTCATGTATGTTATACAATTGCTCTACCTGTCTTCAATATATATGCATATATGTATCTGTTTATGTTTCAAAGCATTGATTTCTGCATACTGTTCACAATCTACACCATCATGTTTGTAAGGATTTGAAGTTAAATCAATTAGAAAGATGCCAAGGAACTAACTGTACAAAATATGTATAACACCAAAGATGGACAGAGTATTTATATGTGTCTACTATATATGTATATATACGTACATATATGCATATATATATGTATGTATATATATACATATATATACATATATACATATGTATATATACATATATACATATGTATATACATATGTATATATACATATATATATATATACATCTATATATATCTATATATATATATATATATATATATGTATATATATAAATGCATACACACACACACACACACATATATTGGAAAGCAAACTCTAAAATGTCCAAGAAAATATATTGATTAAGTTGTATTGTCAAAAGAGACATTGATGTGTTGGTTTCATAATAGAGTACTCAACGAATCGCTTGCTCTATGTCTATTTTATAGTAGATTGGAGGGTTTTAAATATGTTGTGCTCCGAAATCTGTGAGTTGTATAGATACACACACACACACACACACACACACACACACACACACACATATATGCATGTATACATATGTGTATATATATATGTATGTATGTGTGTGTATACATGTATATATGTATGTATGTATGTTTTTCGTAATAGTATTTTTACAGTTTCCCTTTTTGTCTATAATATTTAGTGCCAAATAATGTGGCTATGATTTAGAATTGATAAGCCAAATGTTACATAGATTTCTTGTGTTGTATGAATATGTCTTATGATATTCTTTTGTCCTGTTTAAAAGTTCTATTTAATGTTGGGTTTCAATCATCTCTCATTTTCCTATGGTTCTCCAATGTTTTCCTAATATTTCTTTTACAAGTTACCTATTTGTCTATAATATTTAATGCCAAATAATGTAGCTCCAATTTAGAATATATGTATGTATATATGTACGTATATATACCTATATACATATATGTATATATATATATATCTATATGTATATATATGTGTATATATATATCTATATGTATATATATATGTATATATATGTATATATATATGTATATATATGTATATATATATGTATATATATGTGTGTGTTTGTGTTTGTGTGTGTGTGTGTGTGGGAAAGTATACTACAAAATGTGTGAAAAAATATATTGATTAGGTTGCATTTTCAAAAGAGCCATTGTGGTGTTGGTCTGATACTAGACTATTGTAAAAATTGTTCCCTCTAGCTCTCTTTCAAGTTCCCAATAAAAAACTATTCTTCATGATACTCTTTTTTTGGTTCCCCATGGTAGATTGTTCATTATCATATTTTGCATAAGAATCAAATGTTAATCACAGGTAATCAAGAACCCACATTAAACATATTCAAATAATTCAAGAAATGTAAGTAAGAGTTGGTTTGTGAATTTAAAATTTGAGCTTCATTATTTGGCACTAAACTTAATTGGGAATTCGAGGGTACGTGTAGGATCATGATGGGCCAAAAAATGGAAATATGATGGGTATGTGTATGGTATGTGGTTGATTATTTTTTTAACCCAAAATTGATGAAACGAAAACAATTTTTAAAGGAGATTCTCAACTTTCCACCAATATAAATTGTGCTTTACTTTGAATTTAATAAATAATTATTATTCATTTTCTATTTGAATTACGACTAAAGTCCTAATTGATAGGTTGATTGAAAAACATCTATAGCTTTCAAACAATATTAGATTTTTTTAATTTGAAACATGTGTCACATTCTATGCTTCACATACTATAGGATTAAAAAAAATGAATTTCATGAAGTTTTGACCAAGTTAAGGTGGTCAGACATACAAGTTTTTATATTTTTTAAAAGTTGTCATAAAAAATTCATAATTAATTATTTACTTGGAAAAAATTATGAAAAAAATATGCATCACATCTGGACATGAGTCCTCTACTTATATTTAAAATCATATAAAAAAATATTATCATTTTATTATGCTTAGGGTGGTTAGATAGACACCTTATTTTTTCTCTAAAATTTAAGTACTACTGCATTGAAATTTCAAATTTTCACCAAATAGAGTTTTTTTTTTTTTATAAATAAACCTAGTGGTTTAGGAACTACATTCAATTTGCTGCAGATTCTATTCTTACGTATTTTTGAAATAATATAAATAACTTAGTCAAATTTTTATGTCAAGATGCCTAACTCTGATTTCTCTAAACTTTTTGCCACTTAAGGGCCTCTTTTTTCCATGATGATCCTGCACATACCCTCGAGCTACATTACTTGGCAATAAATATTATAGAGAAATAGAGAAGACTTGTCCATGGTTTTTAATGACACCGTGGAGCTTACCTTTTCAACAAAGGATATTCCTAAATGTTTCTCATTGGTCAAAAAGGATTACAAAAAAATCATGAATTTAGAATTGACAAGGCAACTGTTACATAGCTTGTTTGTCTTGTATCAATATGTTTCATGATATTATTTTTCTCTCATCTGTTTGAGTATCAATATGCTTCATGATATTCTTTTCCACTCATCTAATTGAAGCTACCTATAAAAAATTATTCTATTGTTCTTGTAACAAGGATTGTTTTCAAATTATAAAATTTTGATTTTTTTTGTCATGGCCAATTTGTTTGGATGGAAATTGTTATATGTTTTGTATCAATATTTTTCATGATGTTATTTTTTACTCAACTATTTGAAGTGAGTTTGAAGTTGCATATAATAGATTATTGTATTATTCTTATAACAAGCATTATTTTCAATTTTTAGAATTATGTAATTTTTTCCATGGTTATTTTGTTTGGATGGAACATGTTATATGTCTTCGATCAATATGTTTCATTATATTTTTTTGTACCTCATCTATTTCAAGCTCCCTATAACAAATTGTTGATTGTTGTGGTTTAGCTCTTGTAAATTCTAAAATTTTGTACATTGCTAGAAACTACAACCATGGCATTGATTTGTGCATTTGGGCTTCTTGCAACTTTTACATAGACAGATACAGGTATGTGTAGGATCATGATGGGTCAAAAAGTGACAATATGATGGGTATGTGGCTGACAATTTTTTTTTACCCAAAATTGATGAAATGAAAATGGTTTTTAAAGGAGATTCTCATATTTCCACCAATATAAATTATGCTTTACTTTGAATTTAATGAATAATTATTATTCATTTTCTATTTGAATTATGACTAAAGTCTTAATTGATAGGCTGATTGAAAAACATCTATATCTTTCAAATGGTATCACATTTTTTGAATCCAAAATATGTCACATTCTATGCTTTGCATACTATATGATTAAAAAGAAAAAATTAAATTTCTAGAAGTTTTGACCAAGTTAAGGTGGTTGAACGTACGAGTTTTTATATTTTTTAAAGGTTGTTATAAAAAAATCATAATTAATTATTTACTTGGAAAAAAATTACAAAAAAATATGCATCACATCTAGACATGAGTCCTTTACTTATATCTAAAATCTTATTATAAAAATATTATCATTTTATTGTGGTTAGGGTGGTCATACAAATGCCTACTTTTTTTTCCCTGAAATTTAAGTACTACTACATTGAAAGTTCAAATTTTCACCAAACAAATTTTATTTATTTTAAAATAAACCTAATAGTTTAGAAACTACATTCAATTTGCTACAGATTCTATTCTTACATATTTTTGAAATAATATAGATAACTTATTCAAATTTTTACATCAAATTTCTTAACTTTGATTTTTCTAAATTTTTGGCCACTTAAGGGCCTGTTTTTTCCATGATGATCATGCACATACCCATACATACACACACACACACACACACACACATATATATATGTATTTAATTTCCCATTTCATATTTTAAAATGTACATATACATATATATATATATAGACCAAGAGCAGTGTGGCTTGTTTGACAATTCAACAATAATTTATATATACACATGTATATCGAAGCAGATCTATATGGTATCTTTATTTGTATTTATGTAGACTTTGATTTAGAAAGAGTAAAATGTACCAAAGGACCACAATGCCTCTTTTGAAAATGCAACTTGATCATTATATTTTCTCACATGTTTTGGAGTATACTTTTCCATACTACAACATTCAATATTGCATTTAATTCCTCTAGCACCAGGATGCATTAACCCTCATGTGAGAAAACACTTACCATTTTTCTTTCATCTATTTAGGCAACCAACTCCACAACTGCCAAACCACATAATTAGGAAACTCCATGTTATAAATAGTCCTTGCAAACCCCCTCACGAGAAGTACATATGAATATATATATATATATATATCTAGTTATATGTGTTTTTTTAAATGTGTAGATAAAGGGAAAATTCAATGCATATACGTACTTAATCATTTTGATTCTTGTTGTTGTATATTCTATTTTTTGCATTAAAAAATATGAAGGAAACAAGTAGCAACATATACAAATGTCTGCATAGAGGTATTTATAGAGATATAGTAAAAAATTGCATGCATACATATATAAGCAACTTAAAAAATAAACAAATAAATATAGGGATATATACATTTGCATTTATTATTCTTATTTTTTTGTTGTATCTCATGTTCTTTCAATATTATTAAAAGTGGAATGGTTATATCCATTTTCATTTAATCAAAATAGTGAAATGGTTGCTATATTATCAATATTTCTAAGTTGTCTACCAGTTTCCTTTGGATGTTCTAATACATTAATCTTTTATTTTTATTGTGAAATAGAGATACCAATCAATCAACTATAATTGCAAACTTTCCTCCCTCTAAAAGGTCCTAAAACTATGTATGCAGAATTGGGCTTTGTGGATGGATCTCCAGAACCCCCCACAATTGATTTGGTGACACCCCCCACAGGCCCTACTACAAATTCTGACTTTGAGGGTACCATCCACCAGCCTCTAGGTCCTGATTTTGTAAGTTTGTATTTCCTTTTCCTTATTCCTACTGCAAATTTGTTGTTATTGTTTCCTTCCTCTCTTGTAATAAACTTGAACATTGCCTTTCAGTTCCTTTAATTTTAGAATTCTCAAGTACAAAAAGATACACCACATACACTTTACTATTTATGTCTCCAATTTTATTGGTGTTAGGTGTATACATAGATGGCTGGCCCTAGTAAAGCATATAGATGTGGAAGTACATATGCATTGATCTTTTAGAACGCATAAAATATCTCTTGGTAGCCCTTTTTTTCCTTACTTGTTTTATCCATTTGGTGTGATGATGTGCATTTTCCTTGATTGAACTTGTCTTTGTAGGCTGCAAAGAAACAACCAACTTTGACTTCATTTACAATTCATTCCATCAATGCTAGAGATATTGTTCCCTCTCTGGTCCTTCAACTTCTATCCTTCAAAACATTTGGTAATGATGAAGGGTAGGTTGAGCGATACAAGGTTGTCTTGTCTAATGGACACCATATGCAAATAGGAACCCTTCCTTCCAAATGCAATGATTTGTTGTTTTTAGGTGCCTTGAAAATAGGGCCCCTTGAATTTTTAAGAGACTATGTCTATAGGAATGTCCAAGATTCAAGATGGGTTGCATTGTTTCTTGTATTTTTTAAAGAAATCTCTTTCTCCTTCATATATGCCTAATATAATGTCTTGAATATATTGTTTTGCTTCTTTTCCAAGGCCTTAATCATATTCAGCTTAGTTGTGATTATGTTTGATTGTTAAATCATTGGAACCCATAGGTATCTATTCAAGCAGCAAGAAGAGCAAATGTTGTGGTTAGACTCACCTTCTCCTTCTAAACGAACCACTAAATTTGGCCTATAGTTGTCCCCTAAAAACTAAAATAGCCTTGCAAATGTCAGCCCTATTAAAGCTTTGAACATTTATCAAAATGTTTGGATAGTGAAAGGGTGTGTAACACATATTAGAGAGATGTACCATTTCCACAAACAAAGAGGTGAATTCCAAATTTTTATTTTTGACATTATAGATATGGAGGGGACAAAAATACATGTTACATATTTCAATGATATTGCTAAACTGCATTATGGTCGAGTTGAGGTGGGTGCAACTTATTTCATATCAAGAGGATTAGTGAAGGAAGAAAATAAAAATATCAATAAATTAGATAGTAACCTTTAAAAAAAATTGGATGAAAAATCAACAATTAAATGGTGTGAAGATGAGATTTATGTGCCAAAAAAACCTTTGTTTTTGTGCTATTTAGTGACATAAGAAATTATAGTGATAGTAGCTTGGTTGATATTATTGGCATTGTAGTCCATTGTTGGGTACATATCAACTATTCACAGGAAAAATGGAATTGAAACAATCCAACAAACTATTAAACTATATGATATTTTTTCTTCTTTCATTGATGTTAATTTGTGGGGCCCAAGTTGGCAAGAAAAAGGTGATGCCTTGGAGTGGATTGTATCTTTCTAGTGATATATCCATAGTTGTGCAAGGTCGCCATGTAGGCTACTTTAATGGTAGAGTTATCAAAACATCAACAACGATAGTCCTTGACATTAACCCTTCTATTCCTGAGGTGCACTTTTAGATCCAAGGGCCTAATCAAAGTAGAGCAAATGGTTTCATCTTCTTTTGCACCTTGTAGGCTACATTCTTCAAATATTGCATTCATCTTGAACAACTACCTTGGGTTTCCAAAAACTGTTGAAACCATTTTTATAGCAACCATTTAAATTAAAAAAAATAAGTCTCTTTGTTATCATGCTTGCTCATTGTTGGTTAACAAGAAAGAATGCAAAAGAAAATGCACAAGCCTCCATGCTGATGTTTGGTTTTGTGATAATTTCCAAATGGAAATTGAGGAATGAAACTATCTCTATCATCTGTAGTTAAAGCTACAAGACCATTCAACCAACCATTGTCCTATTTCTTTTGATGAAGGTGCCACTAGTTCACTACAAATTCCAACAAAAGAGCTCTACATGTTATAGGGCAGCTCTGATTCTACAACATATCCTATTGTTGTTATTAAAGGCCTTGTTTGTAAATCATACATCTTTATTGTCTTGATTAGAACAAATACTTACAATTCTGAGGGTCGACTTAAAACAATGATTATGAAAGCAACAAAAGTTGATTTAAGGTAGAGTGTAAATTTTTTCTTTCATACATAGTAAACATTTCTACCCTTGCTCTAGAAAAAGGCTCCACTAGTGAGCCTACGCTTTGACTACTCTTTTGCACTTTCCAACATTTCTCCTAGTCTTCCCTTTTTAATGCTCACTATGCGATTCTAAGACTTCTATTTTAAAAATATGAACATAATTTATTCCTAGGTTTGCATATATATATATATATATATATATATATATATATATATATATATATATTCACATTCATTAATGTCCCATCCTTTTGACTTAACATGATGCCTAGATTGTTTTTAGTCTGCACTGTCACTATGATTCTTCATTCCTGTTATATGGTGGAATTTTTAGTTTTTCTATGTGTATTCTAAATTCACTTCTTCCCTTTGTAATCATTGAATAGCAATAATATCTTCAATGGAAAACATATAACAATAGTCAAATACTTAAAATGGTTAATGAAGAAATTTGTACAATACTTGTATATATAATTTTATATATTGCAATGTTCAAACCATGTTATTTCTCTTGTGATTATCCATAGATATACATATATATCCACATGGATACATATATGTTTTATTATATATTTGTGTTTAATTACTTTGACCATCATAACTAATATTCAAATAAAAAAATGACAATAAATAACATCAAAGTAATAAATTATCTACTGTCACATAAGCATTGGGAAAATATCCCTTACCTAAAGTTATGGACTGACATTTTTTTAAAGAATACTCTTTTATTGAATATTAGTAATTAAAGACATGACTAATAACTCTTTAAAAGAGGACAATCCTTTAATCTTCCATATTTTTCATAAATATTATTTAATCCATAACTTCAAGTCTGCCATGTATTTCTATGCATATGTATCTTAAAATAATTAAATAATAGTCTACCAATTGATTGATTAGCCTAGACAAAAAAGGTAAAATATAGATGTGCATCTAGGTCTAATAAATATAAAAGCAAGACAAAGCTAAAATTATATCATTCCTTAACCAATCTATATAATAGTTTTCTTGTCAATTCAAAATTCAAGCTACATTATTTGGCACTAAATATTATAGACAAATAGGGAAACTATAAAACAACTTTCAAAAATATATTTACTATCTAACAGTTGCCTTCTCAATTCTAAATTCATAATTTTTTTGCAATCCTTATTGACCAATGAGTACCATTTGGTAACACCCTTTGTTGAAGAGGTAAGCTCCATGCCATCATCAAAAGCACTGGGAAAGTCTTCTCTATTTCTCTATAATATTTAATTCTAAGTACATGGAGAATAGAAGAGGTGAAAAAATTACTAACCCTAACCATATTTTTTTGACAAAAGAAAGAATATTTAACTGGAATTGCTCATATGGTAATGATTATAATGCCAATGATGCATAGAGATAACTACAAACAATAAATGAAGGCTAATAAGTATATGCATATGTGTATATGTATATGTATGTGTATGTGTATGTGTATGTGTATGTATATGTATATGTATATGTATATGTATATGTATACATATGTATATGTATGTGTATGTATATGTATACATATGTATATGTATATGTATATCTATAATGTTGATCTATAAAATTCTCTTTTGAGCTATATAGTCTTTTGTACATTGCATTTTGTGCTTAATATATGATAACACTCTACACAACCATTCAAATTTTGTGTATCGAGGACACCATCTCCAACACCACCAACCCATGTAATTACCAAGCTCCACATCGCCACCAAAACACAAGTCAAGCCCCCCCCCCTCAGCTAGGACATCTCCAGCACTAGAAAATCCAATTCATGACTGGGTTGACAAAAATCCTAGCGGAAACTTCAAGAAAATGAACAATAAACTAATAATTTATGCAAAATAACCATGTAAAATGACTTATAGATTCCATAGTACAACAATTTTAAGCCCTCCAATCTGGTAAAAAATAGAGCCAAAGGTAACAATTTTAACAATAGTTTGTTATCAAACCAACACCACAATGGCTCTTTCCACAATACAACTTAATCAAAGTATACTTAATATTGCATTCACTTCGCCCACTGCCATCGTACAACAATGATAGGATGCATTAACCCATGTACAAGCAAACACTTACTATTTAAATTCCATGTACCAAGGCCACCAACTCCACCACCACCAGCCCATGTAAATATAAAGCTCCACATGCCATAAAAAAATCCACTCAAGTCATCGTTAGCCAACACATCACTGGTGTTGAAAAATCCAATTCAAGATAGGTTGATGAAAAATCTCGATAGAAACTTCAAACATAGTCTATCCAAAATGCATATAACACCATAGAATTTATTGGAAATTTGAGCTTCATTGGTTGCTATTCAATATTATGGACAAATCATCTGTGCAAAACACCCATGTAAAACAATTTCCAAATTCCAGAGCACAACAATTTTTAAACCCTCAAATCTGAGGGTGATGATTCTTACGATAATTTGATACCAAACCAAGACCACAATGGCTCTTTCGACAATGCAACTTAATCAATATATTTTCTTCCCATACAAACAACTAAACAATGATAATTAACATTTTGTTACAAGGAGGTTGAGACAAATTAGGGAAAAATAATATAATGCAACATATTGGTACAATACAAGCAGTCTATGTAACAGTTGTAAGAGGTATTAGGATAATACTTAAGAATCAAACGTATGTTGTTCTTCAGTGATTTTCCAATAGTTCTTTTACAAATTACCTATTTCTTTATAATATATAGTGCCAAATAATGGAGCTCTTATTTAGAATACATGCATGTATATATGTATATATATATATATGCATATATATGTATATGTATATACATATATATGTATGTATATATGTATATCTATATATGTATGTATATATATGTATATATATGTATGTATATGTATGTATGTATGTGTATATATATATAATCCTAGCATTGTGGTGCAATGGCATAGTAGGAACTAAATGCAATATTCAATGTTGTAGTGTGGGAAAGTATACTCCAAAATATGCAAGAAAATATATCGATTTAGTTACATTGTTAGAAGAGTCATTGTGGAATTATGAATATGTTACACATACTGCATGATAAAATGCTCTGTTCTTAACACCATATCATTGATATATCATTAAATGCTATGGCTATATTGTGGCGATTTTCTCACAACGTAGAAAATACTTGTACATGCTATTTTGAATTGTATTTAAAATTCCACTCTACATAAATACAAAAAAACATAGCATACAGATCTGTTTAGATATACATATGCATATATAAATTGTTGTTGCATTCTCAAATGATCCTCACTACTCTTTGTCTGCATATATGGATATGTATATCTGCCTATATATGTATTTTTCTATGTTTGAGGGAACTCAATACAATTTTTCTTTTTGTGTATAATATTTAGTACCAAACAAGTATTATTCTAATACCTATTATACAATTCCTCTATTTATCTTCAATATCTACTACCAAATAATGTAGCTTGAATCTTATATCAATATGTTTCATGATGTTCTTTTTCCCTCATCTATTTTAAGCTCCCTGGAACAAACTAGTCAGAGCTGCTTATGACAGCCGTAGAGCTTCCTACCTTGGCATTCTGGCGGTGGTATAGCTAGTTACATCAATACATGAAAAATAGAAGGCAAGTGTTTTCCCATGTAAAAAAATTTCATTAGATAAGCCAACTCTTAGATGGACTACTTGTCTTCTATAAATATGTTTTGTAGTACCCCTCCACTTTGCTTATGTTTTTTGTTAGCATGTTTGTACTATGATAGACTTTGGTACTTTGTTTTGGATATTCTAATCGCTGACATTAGAGTGATGGTGGATTTATTTTGTGATGTGATGAAACATTGTATGGTGATAATTAATTTCTGACATGCTTTATGTTAGCATAGACATTTCCTTTTGATGTTATTGTTATATATATGTTTATGGAAGATTAGCTGTTATTTAATTTGTCAGTTTAAAGTGATGTGTATTGGTGTGGAGATGGAGTTCCATCACTCGCTTGTGAGTGCCCTGTGATTTCCATGATTTTCTCCACATGGTGTGCTTATATAATGGATTATATATATATGTATGTTATTTGTTTGATTGCAGGATTGTAGGTACATGACACCGACTCCACTTGGTTACTCAGATCTGAGTGTGTCAAGACTCAGCAGAAATGTTGATTGGGAGGTAGTAACAAGGTTCTTCTGAGTCCAGTCTTAAACCTAGTCACAAGTATGTCGTCAGTTTAAGTTTGGTGTCTTTGGTTGTCTCGTATGTGCCTGATTGGATTAATTATTTTTTAAAGGAAAATTTTGTTAATTTAATGATAGATCAATGTTCTTTTAATTTAATGTTTATTAAAATTAATTTTAAATGTTGAAAATAAAGCTTTACATTTTATTTAATTAATTAATTAGTTTATTTGGTTAAGTAATTTAATCATTGAGGTTAAAATTATTTAATTAAATAAATTAATTAATTAAATTAAAGTTAATTTAATTGTGTAAATAGATTAAATTTAAATAAAAGTGTTTTGTGGGAAATGGAATTTTAATTATTAAATAAATAATCTAAAAAAGAAGGGAAATTATATTTTGAAATTTGAATTCTTCATTCTTCAAATGCATGAATTCTTGATAAGGACGAAAGAAAGAATCATCGGGGAGGTGGTTAGAAGATATTTTCTTCTCGACATGTGTGGCAGTTAGAATTAATTGCTTCTTGTTTAGGATTCTCTCGGAAGATATCATGTGATTTGGGGAAAACAGGAAATCACTTTACGGGAAATAAAAGTACAGGGAATTGTTGAAAGGATCTTTGATGAATTCTTTTGGGTTTTTACATTAAAATTCTTGAAAGAGATTTTGAGAATTGCTTCTAGATTTGTATTTGTTTTCTTTTGAATATTGGTTTCCTGGAGGAGCTTTGGAGGATTGTAGATAGCAAGCAAACAAATTTTCTCTTCTACAGCCAAGTTTTATTTTCAAAGCTTCAGGAGTACAGGTATTTTCCTGTGTATTTAAATTTGTTTACTTTGGAAAAGATTGTCTGTGTAGATAAATATTATATTAAATGTAGAAGAAATTTTATTTCATTAAAACCCTTGTTCTTCTCAGAAAATTATTTACTCTAATCTTTCAGTAAGGATTTGTTGATTTTTGTGTAAATTTGAAGAAAACATGGATATTTAGAGAAATAAGGGAAAACGAAAGAAGAGATTCAAAAGAAAACATATGTAGATTTGTTACAATCTCTGTAGAAAGTAGTTTGAGTAAATAAATTGTGAAGGAAATTATTTATTTAAAAAAAGAAAATTGAAAACCTTTATGTTTAAATTAGAACTTGTTTGGGAAAAATTGTGTGTACTGTTAAATTTCTCAATTTGCCATTGAAAAACCCTGTTGAAATTTATTGCCTAATTTAGGTTTTTTATTTTTTTATTTAATTGAGAATATATATATCCACATTCATATATAAATTGGATTGTATAATTTTGTGGAGAAACGTTGTACAAGCAAAATTGTTATATTAAAAAAAAAACAATGAAATTTTGACGGACGAAATTTGGAAGAAATCGTCGTTTGATTTTAATTCATTTTAATTTTTAGTGAAAAAATATATATTTTTGGTGTTGCTGTGCTTGGGGGGCTACCCCATGGCTGACCCCGCAGGGGAGTCGACAATGAGGGCAGAGCCCAATGTTGCCTTCATGGGCAGCGCTCGGCTCTGCCTCCCATGACCGAGCCCTGTGGGGAGGGCTAGGAAGGTAGCCTCACCCACAGCCATGACCTATAGACTATTAGGGCTTTAAAAGCCCTAACTTTCATTTAAAATTTATGCTTTTTTTTTTATATTTTATCTTTATTTATTAACAATTAATATATATATATATACTTCATAAATATTGTGTATATGCTATATATAATATATGTTATATATAAAATATATATATTTTATTTATATTTATATATATATTAAATGGTAAGAAATTTGAAAGTGTATTTCTGTTATTAATGAGGAGTTAAAAAAAATAGTTTATTAAATATTTTGATATAAATTTTTAAATAATTAATTTACTATGACAAGGATATTTTGTGCTTAAATTAAATTGATTTATTGAGCTTATATTGATTTCATTATAATATATGGTTATGAAATTGGGAAAATTATAGATTTGATTTTTGTATTGAATGGAAGATGAATTAAATCCCAGATGATTAATTTTGTACTTCATGTTTTTGATTAACCAGATTTAGCAGATCCTAATGATAGAAGTTCATTGTCCCTAAATTCCTTTAATTTTTATTTTCTCATTTATTAGGAAAATTGGGAATGTTTTAGATGCATAAGTCTTCCAGATAAGTTTTTATAATAAGGGTGTTGTTATTGTTGAAGTACAATCCTTGAGTTGACTAGGGTAGTGCACATGGTTATGCATGGTGTTTAGACAACTGGTTTTATGAATAAAGAATTGATGCCCATTATGATATGTTTGGTCTTATATGTTGATTCTTGTACGCCTTGTTTGCCTTAGTTAGTGAACTTAGATTATTTTTGTTATTCTTAGAGGAGTGGCTCTGTGTGAGGGCTGACACACAAAGTGGTGCCAGGGTAACTCATGTAGAGTTAGTAAGTCAATGAAAACTAAACAATACATTAGATAGTTTAAAATCTTTAATTAGACTAATAAACCTCACTTATAGACTCAAGAGTTAGTATAGTCTTGTGTATAAGTCGAGAAGGCCTGGAATGGTAAAATAGTATCTTATTATTTTAAAGGATATTCGTTACCGCAAAAGCTTGCATGTGGGGCCAAGTTTCGTAAGAGGTTACCAGGGTAACCCAAGTTGGGGGCCGGAACCTAGGAAGAAACACTAGGGTAACCTTTGAAACATTGCAATGACACTCTACCTAAAATAACAATGTCTTTGTGAACTTAGAATAATTGATTATCCTAATTTTGGAAGCAATGTAACCATTAAGTTAGGTTGATCTTGTATAGTTTTTCCATGGTATTTACTTGTGTCTAGGTTTTGTAGGTTATGTCTAGGGAACCTTATTACTATCTACTAGCATAGGGGGTGGACCTATGGGTACCACATGGTTGGGTGGAACGTGCGCCTTACTCCGTTGGGTCCCCAGTTCTAAACGAGTGCTTCTTGGATGGAGAGCTCACTTGTCGATATATGTACTTTCTTATTTGAAACAATGGAAAACTGTATTTGTGTAACACTCCTCAATTGTTAAAGAGGCGAATATTTCTAACATGTAATTATAAACTATTATAGATCTACCTCATTTGGAAAATGAGTATTGTTAAGTTATTTCAAATACAATGTAATGAAAGTTTCTTATTTGTACTTTATAACCTTAATGATGTAATTTAAATGCTATTCAATGTATGTTTCTAAGTTAATGTGAGATAAATATATGCAATGTTAAATACTATTGTCGTTTATGGGAATTTACAAATAATTTCATGTCGTGTTGCTTAAGGAATTTTTTTAATTAATTAAGTAAATACATTTAAAAAAATTATTACACTTTCGTAGTCATTTCCTTAGGTTACAAGATGAGACATTACATATTGGTATCAAAGCCAAGGTCCTAACACTAGATGCTCTGGTTAATTGTGAGCGCACTAGGTTGACCTTGCACGTAGTATTGTTTTCTGTTAGCTTTGTCTTTTGGGTATCTAAGACATGTTTTTCTTTTATGTGTAGGATCATGCCTAGGCGTCGTACTAGAGGTTGTGGTAGAGGTCGAGGAGGAGGCCATGGGCCAATCCATCAGGTTACTCCACCTTAGAGCTCCCACAAGAGCGAACATTCCAAATAGATGGGTCCTCAATTATAATAGACAAGTGAGGAACAAATTACGATACAGCCAAAGATTGAGGAAGCTCAATTGCATCCCCTATTAGAAGAGGTACTTGCTAGACTTGCTCTGAGGTAGGAAGTTGATCAGGAGGTAGTTAGGGAATGTGATCAATCTCATAGGAGGATTGTTAGTACTGTAGAGAAGGATGCCATAGTGGCAGGATATATGAGGGATTTGTTGAAGGCACATCCCCCTACTTTTGATGGCAAAGGAGGTGGTTTAGAGACAGAGACCTGGTTATTGGAGTTGGGTAGATGTTTTGCTATGTACCCTTACGGAAGCAATACTAGAGCTAGATGTGCTATCATGCATCTGAGAGGATTTGACTCTATTTGGTGGTGCTTGGAGGAGCAGAATCCCCACTTAGAGATTGGGTCAGTTTCTTGGGGGATGTTCCTATAGAGGTTTAGAGCATGGTTCTCATCTGAACATTGGAGGCAACGACGGGCTGACGAGTTTCATGATTTACGTCAGATGGCTCTATTTGTTGAGCAATATGAACATAGATTCTATGAACTCAAACAATATGCGGGAATTGGGGATGATGAGGTGATGCTGGTACAACATTTTATTAGGGGTTTGAATGCCCACATTAGTTGAGGTGTCAGAGTCTTCAAATCGAAGACCATGGAAGTTGCAGTTGAGAAAGCGCACATTGTGGAAGAAAATCTAGCTCTAGCATTGGGTGGACATATAGGTGTCCAGATAGGCAGTGCTCCTATAGTAGGTATCAGTCCACATGGAGGTTAGATACAGATAGGAGGTTCCTCTAGGAACCAACAGACACCCACCAAGGGTGGACAGTAGCATCAACATACAGTGCAAAAGAATAATAATACATAACCTCAGCAAGGAAATAGTCATCAAACAAGAAAGAACCACAACTGGTGGCGCAACAAGCACAATCGAAAGGATCATCCAGCTTAGAGTGCATAGTCTATAGTCAGTAGAAGTATTTATCAGCAATCCAATGCACCTTCGAGTGGCAGAGGATTTGGTAGAGGCACTGGTTGTTATTCGTGTGGTCAGCAAGGACACATTGCCATGCAATGTCCTATGAGAGGTTCCTCAGGATTTGGGTCATGACCTATAGCTTCTAAGCCTACAGTCGGTGATACAGGACATTCTCATATAGTTTATTATGTGGTTAATAATTGCCAAGCCGATAATTAGAACATAGTGGTCGAGACTTCAGGTAAGTTATAGGGTGTTAGTGTTACTATTCTTTTTCATTCAGGAGCTACTGATTCCTTTATTTCACCTACCATAGGTGACTGATGTGGTCTTGTGGCGATAAAGCAAGGTAGTAAGTGGTAGGTAGAATTCACCTCTAGGGTGAAAGTAGTGGTAGAGAACCTTGTACGCAATTGTGAACTTAAAATTGGAATGTTATCTACCTTAGTGGATCTTCATGTTACATCTTTAGGATCGTATGACAGTTTTAAGTATGGATTGGTGAGAATCTCATCATGCTGTAATTGACTGTCGACTTAAGACTACTAGTTGCACTAATAATTTAGGTGTGAAAGTGGAAATCATAGGTGTTCAAAGACCTATCTCTTTGCGGATGATATCTGCTATGCAATTAAAGAGATGTCTTCGTCAGGGTTGTCAACTCTTTGCAACAATAGTTACTAATCTGGAAGAAGGAGCTAGTCGAGAGATAACTCTTAATGATCATCCTATCCTTAGGGAATTCGCTGGTGTGTTTCCTAAAGATATACCCAAAATTCCACCAAAATGAGATTGATTTTAGAGTTGACCTAGTTCCTGAAGCTGAGCCTATATCTCGAGCTTCATATAGAATGATGACTCAGGAATTAGAGGAGCTTAGTATCTAGTTATAGGAAATTTTAGAAAAGGGTTTTATACGTCCAAGTGTTTCTCCTTGGGGAGCACCTATCATCTTTGTAAAGAAGGATGGATCACTTAGATTGTGTATTGACTATCATCAATTGAACAAAGTAACGATAAAGAATCGATACCCTTTGCCTAGAATCGATGATCTTTTTTATCAAATCAAGGGAGCTAAAATGTTCTCTAAGATTGATCTAAAATCTAGTCACCATCAATTACGTATTGCTGAAGTAGATATTCATAAAACTGCTTTGCGGACTTGTTATGGTCATTACGAATTCACAGTAGTACCATTCAGGTTAACGAATGCACCATCAGTATTCATGAGTTTAATGAATGGTGTCTTTCATACATACCTTGATCACTTTGTCCTTGTGTTTCCTGATGATATTTTGATCTATTTGAGAAATATGAAGGAACATGAAGAGCATTTGAGATAGGTATTACAATGCTTAAGGAAAAATCAATTGTATGCAAACCTGAAGAAGTGTTACTTCTTTCAAACTGAGTGAAATACCTTGGTCATGTGATTTCTGGAAAGGGTATTGCTGTGGATCCTTCAAAGATTCAAGCTACTATTGATTGACCCATGCCTACTAACACAGTAGAGGTTCATAGTTTCATGGGTCTAGCTAGGTATTATAGACGGTTTGTTAAGGGGTTTTCTAGGATTGGTCACCCTATTACTTCTCTTTAGAGAAAAGAGAAGAAATTTGTTTGGACAAAGCAGTGTCAATTATCTTTTCAAACACTTAAAGAAAAGCTGACTAATGCACCTATATTAATTGTTCCTGATCCTACTAAGGATTTGTAGTTTGCACTGATGCATCCTTAGAGGGTTTGGGAGCAGTACTGATGCAAGATGGTCGTGTGGTCACTTATGAGTCTCGTAAACTCAAAGATAATGAACTAAATTATCCCACTCATGATTTAGAGCTTGCCGCAGTTGTGCATTCATTAGTTCAATGGAGGCATTTCTTCTTAGGTCATCACTTTGAACTTCATTGTGATCACCGTAGTCTACAATACATATTTATGCAACCTAACTTAAATGCTAGACAGAGACGGTGGATGGAGTTCTTATGTGAATACAATTTTCAGGTGATATATGTTCAGGGAAAAGAGAACATAGTAGTGGACACTCTTAGTTGTCGTCGACATGAGATTTCTGCTACTACTCTTGAAGTAGATTTGAGGGGTCAAATATTAGCAGAACTTCCTACTGATAGATTGTATTAGGAAGTGAAGTCGAAGATTGAAGATCTGGTAGACCTTTAGAGGGTCGATTTGCAAGGTACATCATTGAATGAGATGGTATATTGTGACATTTAGGTTGTATCTATGTACCACACTCTAAGGGTTTTCACACATTAATTATGACTGAAGCACATCGAGCTCCTTACTCAGCTCATCCACGAGTCAAGAAAATGGATGCAGATCTTTGGAAATTATATTTCTAGCCTATTATGAAATGCGATATTGCTGATTATGTATCGACATGTCTTGACTGTCAAAGAGTCAAAGCTGAGAATCAACATCCCGCATGATTATTACAGCCACATCTCATTTCTGAATGGAAATGGGATATTATATTTGTTGATTTTATCATTGGATTACCTATGTCATCACTTTGACATGATTCCATTATGGTAACTATTGACCGATTGACTAAGGTAGCTCATTTTTTTCCAGTACGATCATCTTATAATGCTTCATCGGTAGCTAGGATATTCATGGATGACATAGTTAGATTGCATGGAATTCCTCGTAGGATTATATCGGAGAGAGATCCCATATTTTCTTCAGCCCTATGGAATTCATTACAACATGCTCTAGGTACACAGTTGAACTTTAGTTCAGCGTATCATCCTAAAACAGATGGAAAAATAGAGAGAGTTAATCAAATACTTGAGGACATGCTTAGAATGTATGTAATGGACCAACAATCACCTTGGAAGGATTATCTATACTTAGTAGAATTTTATTACAATAATGGATATCAGAGTTCCATAGGTATGCCACCATTTCAAGCATTATACAGACATCCTTGTCGTACTCCATTAAGTTGGGATTGACTCGAGGATAGAGTGTTACTTGGTCCAGAGATGCTTCGAGATATGGAGCAACAGGTTGACCGTATTAGAGAACATTTGATAGTAGCACAGGATAAGCAAAAGAAGTATGCCGATGCACATAGAATAGATCGACAGTTTACAGTTGGTGATAGAGTGTTTCTTCGAATGCGACCGCGAAAGAGTCCAATCCATTATGGAAAAGGCTCTAAGCTTGTGCCTCATTTCATTGGGCAATTTGAGATCCTAGAGAGGATTCGTCATGTGGCTTATCGGCTTGCCTTACCACCTAGTTTGTCATGTATACATGATGTTTTTCATGTGTCAGTTCTTAGACCATATCATCCCAAAATTTCTCATGTACTTGATTGGAATGCGTTAAAGCTAGAGGATGGGCAGCTGGCTTTGGAGTCTGTGGCCATTGTACAGCGCCAGATGCTCAGTCATAGGGGTCAAGACATTGATCAGGTGAGGGTCGAATGGGATCCTAGTCATGAGGCTTTTGCTACTTGGGAGGATGCGACATGCATGAGGGAACTTTATCCCTATCTGTTCATAGGCTTTCAGGAGAAAGCCTGATCCTAGGGGGGGACGATGTAGTACCCCTCCACATTGCTTATGTTTTCTGTTAGCATGTTTTTACTATGATAGTCTTTGGTACTTTGTTTTGGATATTCTGATAGTCAACATTAGAGCAATGGTGGATTTGTTTTGTGATGCAATGAAACATTGTATGGTGATAATTAATTTCTGACATGCTTTATGTTAGCATAGATGTTTCCTTTTGATGTTATTGTTATATAAATGTTTATGGTAGATTAACTGTTGTTTAATTTGTTAGTTTGATGTGATGTGTATTGGTGTGGAGAATGGAGTTGCATCACTCGCTTGCGAGTGCCCTATGATTTCTGTGATTTTCTCCCCACAGTGTTGTTGTATAATGGATTAGATATATATATATATATATATATATATGTATGTATGTTATTTGTTTGATTGCAAGATTGTAGGTACATGACACCGACTCCACCTGTTTACTCAAGTATGAGCATGTCAAGACTCAACGAAAATGTTGATTGGGAGGTAGTAACAAGGTTCTTTCGAGTCTAGTCTTAAACCCAGTCACATGTATGTCGTCAGTTTAAGTTTGTCTTTGGTTGTCTCATATGTGCCTGATTGGATTAATTGTTTTTGAAAAGAAAATTTTGTCAATTTAATGATAGATCAATGTTCTTTTAATTTAATTTTTATGAAAATTAATTTTAAATGTTGAAAATAAAGCTTTACATTTTATTTAATTAATTAATTATTTTATTTGGTTAAGTAATTTAATCATTGAGATTAAAATTATTTAATTAAATTAAAGTTACTTTAATTGTGTAAATAGATTAAATTTAAATAAAAGTGTTTTGTGGGAAATGGAATTTTAATTATTAAATAAATAATTTAAAAGAAAAGGGAAATTGTATTTTGAAATTTGAATTCTTCATTCTTTAAATGCATGAATTCTTGATAAGGAAGAAAGAAAGAAACATCGGGGAGGTGGTTAGAATATACTTTCTTCTCGACATGTGTGGTAGTTAAAATTAATTGCTTCTTGTTGAGGATTCTCTCAGAAGATATCATGTGATTTGGGGAAAACAGAAAATTGCTTTACGGGAAATAAAAGTACAAGGAATTGTTGAAAGGATCTTTACTGATTCTTTTGGGTTTTTACCTTAAAATTCTTGAAAGAGATTTTGAGAATTGCTTGAAGTTTTTTATTTGTTTTCTTGTAGATATTGGTTTTCTAGAGGAGCTTTGGAGGATTGCACGTAGCAAGCAAACAAAGTTTCTCTTCTACAGCCAAGTTTTATTTTCAAAGCTTCAGGAGTACATGTATTTTCTTATGTATTTAAATTTGTTTACTTTCAAAAAGATTGTCTATGTAAATAAATTTTATATTACCTGTAGAAGAAATTTTATTTTGTTAAAACCCTTGTTCTTCTCGAAAAATTGTTTATTGTAATCCTTGTATAAGGATTTGTTGATTTCTGTGTAAATTTCAAGAAAACATGGATATATAGAGAAATAAGGGAAAACGAAAGAACAGATTCAAAAGAAAACATTTGTAGATTTGTTACAATCTCTGTAGAAAGTAGTTTGAGTAAATAAATTTTGAAGCAAATCATTTATTTAAAAAAAATAAATTTAAATCCTCTGTGTTTAAATTAGAACTTGTTTGGGAAAAATTGTGTGCATTGTTAAATTTCTCAATTTCCCATTGAAAAACCCTGTTGAAATTTATTGCCTGATTTAGGTATTTTATTTTTTTATTTAATTGAGAATATATATATCCACATTCATATATAAATTGGATTGTGTAATTTTGTGGAGAAATGGCGTATAGGAAAAATTGTTATATTAAAAAATAAATAAAAAAATTTAACGGACAAAATTAAGAAGAAATTCCTGTTTGATTTTAATTCATTTTAATTTTGTGTGAAAAAATATATATTTTCGAAGCCGCCGCACTGGGGGGGCTACCCCACAGCCGACCCTGCAGGGGAGTCAGCAGTGAGGGAAGAGCCCAACACTGCCTTCACAGGCAGCACTCGGCTCTGCCTCCCATGACCGAGCCCTGTGGGGAGGGCTACGAATGGAGCCCCACCCATAGCTATGGCCTGCGGACTGTTAGGGCTTTAAAAGCCTTAACTTTCATTTAAAATTTATGCATTTTTTTTATATTTTATCTCTATTTATTAAGAATTAATATTTATATAATTCATAAATATTATATATATGCTATATATAATATATCTTATATATAAAATATATATATTATATTTATATTTATATATTTATTAAATGTTAAGAAATTTGAAAGTGTATTTATGTTATTAATGAGGAGTAGTTACAAAAAATAGTTCATTAAATATTTTGTGCTTAAATTAAATTGATTTCTTGAGCTTATATTGATTTCATTATAATATATAGTTATGAAATTGGGAAAATTATAGATTTGATTTTTGTATTGAATGGAAGATGAATTTAATCCTAAATGATTAATTTTGTAGTTCATGTTTTTGATGAACCAGATTTAGCAGATCCTAATGATAGAAGTTCATTGTCCCTAAATTTCTTTAATTTGTATTTTCTCATTTATTAGGAAAATTGGGAATGTTTTAGATGCACAAGTATTCCAGATAAGTTTGTATAATAAGGGTGTTGTTATTGTTGAAGTACAATCCTTGAGTTGACTAGGGTAGTGCACATGGTTATGCATGGTGTTTACACACCTGGTTTTATGAACAAAGATTTGATGTTCGTTATGATATGTTTGGTCTTATATGTTGATTATTGTGCACCTTGTTTACTTAGTTAGTGAACTTAGATTCTTTTTGTTATTCTTAGGGGAGTGGCTCTATGTGACGACTGACACACAAAGTTGTGCCAGGGTAACCCATGTGGAGTTAGTAAGTCAGTGAAAACTAAACAATACATTAGATAGTTTAAAATCTTTAATTAGAATAATAAGCCTCGCTTATAGACTCAAGAGCTAGTACAGTCTTGTGCATAAGTCGAGAAGGTCTGGAATGGTAAAACGATATCTTGATTATTTTAAAGGATATTCGTTACCGCAAAAGCTTGCAAGTGGGGCTAGGTTTTGTAAGAGGTTACTAGGGTAACCCAAGTTGGGGGCCGCAACCTAGGAAGAAACACTAGGGTAACCTTTGCAATGTTGCAATGACACTCCACCTAAAATAACACTGTCTTTGTGAACTTAGAATAATTGATTATCCTAATTCTGGAAGCAATGTAACCATTAAGTTAAGTTGATATTGTATAGTTTTTCCATGGTATTTACTTGTGTCTAGGGTTTGTAGGTTATGTCTAGGGAACCTTATTACTATCTCCTAGCACAGGGGGTGGACCTACGAGTACCACATGGTTGGGTGGAACATGCACCTTACTTCGTTGGGTCCCAAGTTCTTTATTGTGGTAATGAGTGCTTCTTGGATGGAGAGCTTGCTTGTGGATATATGTACTTTCTTATTTGAAAAAATTGAAAACTGTATTTGTGTAAAACTCCTCAATTGTTAAAGAGGGGAATATTTGTAACATGTAATTGTAAACTATTATTGATATACCTCATTTGGAAAATGAGTATTGTTAAGTTATTTCAAATACAATGTAATGAAAGTTTCTTATTTGTACTTTATAACCTTAATGATGTAGTTTAAATTTTATTCAATGTATGTTTAGATCTAAGTTAATGTGAGATAAATATATGCAATGTTAAATACTATTGTTGTCTATGGGAATTTATAGATAATGTCATGTCGCGTTACCTAAAGAATGTTTGTAATTAATTAAGCAAGTAAATACATTTTTAAAAAAAAATTACACTTTTGTAGTCATTGCATCATTCCTTAGGTTACAAGATGGGGCATTACAGATTGGTATCAAAGCCAAGGTTCTAACACTGGATGCTCTAGGTAATTGTGAGCCCACTAGGTTGACCTTGCACGTAGTATTGTTTTCTGTTAGCTTTGTATTTTGGGTATCTGAGACATGTTTTTGTTTTATGTGTAGGATCATGCCTAGGTGTCATACTAGAGTTTGTGGTAGAGGTCGAGGAGGAGGCCATGGGCCAATCCCTCAGGGTACTCCCCCTCAGAGCTCCCACGAGAGCGAACATGCTGAACATATGGGTCCTTAGTTAGAAAAGACAAGTTAGGAACAAATTCTGATACAACTAGAGGTTGAGGGAGCTCAGTTGCATCCCCTATTAGAAGAGGTACTTGCTAGACTTGGTCTAAGGTAGGAAGTTGATCAGGAGGTAGTTAGGGAAGATGATCGATCTCATAGGAGGATTGTTAGTACTATAGAGCAGGATGCCATAGTGGCAGGACATATGAGGGATTGTTGAGGGCACGTCCCCCTATTTTTGATGGCACAGGAGGTGGTTTAGAAGCAGAGACCTAGTTATTCGACTTGGGTAGATGTTTTGCTATGCACCCTTATAGTAGCAATACCCGAGTTAGATGCACTATCGTGCATCTGAGAGGATTTTCCTCTACCTGGTGGCGCTTCGAGGAGTAGAAGCTCCACTTAGAGATTGGGTCAGTTTCTTGGGAGATGTTCTTAGAGAGGTTTAGAGCATGGTTCTTATCTGAACATTGGAGGCAACAATAGGCTGATGAGTTTCATGATTTACATTAGATGGCTCTATCTGTTGAGCAATATGAGCGTAGATTCTATGAACTCAAACAATATCTAGGAATTGGGGATGATGAGGTGATGCTGGTACAACATTTTATTAGGGGTTTGAATGCCCGCATTAGTGGAGGTATTAGACTCTTCGAATCAAAGACCATGGAAGTTGCAATTGAGAAAGCACGCATTGTGGAAGAAAATCTAGCTCTAGCATTGGGTGGACATATAGGAGTCCAGATAGGCAGTGCTCCTATAGCAGGTATCAGTCCACGTGGAGGTCAAATATGGATAGGAGGTTCCTCTAGGAACCAATAGACACCCACCAAGGGTGGACATCAGCATCAACATATGCCTCAAAAGAATAATAATACACAACCTCAGCAAGGAGATAGTCTTCAGATAGGAAAGAACTGCAACTGGTAGCACAACAAGTGTAATCGACAGGATCAGCTAGCTTAGAGTGCACATTCTATAGTCAGTAGAAGTAGTTATCAACAATCCAATGCACCTTCAGGTGGCAGAGGATTTAGTAGAGGCACTGGTTGTTATTTGTGTGGTTAGCAGGGACACATTGATAGGCAATGTGCTATGAGAGGTTCTTTAGGATTTGGGCCATGACCTATAGCTTATGAGCCTACAGTCAGTGATACAGGACGTTCTCATACAGTTTATGCTATGGTTAATAACGGCCAATCTGATCATTAGAACACGGTGGTCGAGACTTTACGTTAGTTACAAGGTGTTATTGTTACTATTCGTTTTGATTCAGGAGCTATTGATTCCTTTATTTCACCTACCATAGTCGACCGATGTGGTGTTGTGGCAGTAAAGCAAGGTGGTAAGTGGTAGGTAGAATTTTCCTCTGGGGTGAAGGTAGCGGTAGAGAACCTTGTACATAATTGTGAACTTAAAATTGGAATTTTATCTACCTTAGTGGATCTTCATGTTACATCTTTAGGATCGTATGACATTGTTTTAAGTATGGATTTGTTAGAATCTCATCATGCTGTAATTGATTGTCAACTTAAGACAATTAGTTGCACTAATGATCTAGGTGTGAAATTGGAAATCATAGGTGTTCAAAGACCTATCTCTTTGCAGATGATATCTGCTATGCAATTGAAGAGATGTCTTCGTCAGGGTTGTCAACTATTTGCAACAATAGTTACTGATCTGGAAGAAGGAGAGAGTCGAGAGATAACTCTTGATGATCATCCTATCCTTAGGGAATTCACTGATGTGTTTCCTGAAGAGATATTCATAATGCCACCGAAATGAGATATTGATTTTAGAGTTGACCTAGTTCTTGGAGGTGACCCTATATCTCAAGCTCCATATAGAATGATGACTCAGGAATTAGAGGAGCTTCGTATCCAGTTAGAGGAAATTTTAGAAAAGAGTTTTATACGTCCAAGTGTTTCTCCTTGGGGAGCACCTGTCATCTTCGTAAAGAAGAAGGATGGATCACTTAGATTGTGTATTGACTATCATCAATTGAACAAAGTAACGATAAAGAATCGATACCCTTTGCCTAGAATCGATGATCTTTTTTATCAGATCAAGGGAGCTAATGTGTTCTCTAAGATTGATCTGAAATCTGGTTACCATCAATTACGTATTGCTGAAGCAGATATTCATAAAATTGCTTTGCGGACTCGTTATGGTCATTATGAATTCATAGGAGTACCATTCGGGTTAAAAAATGCACCATCAGTATTCATGAGTTTAATGAAAGGTGTCTTTCGTACATACCTTGGTCACTTTTTCCTTGTGTTTCTTGATGATATTTTGATCTATTCGAGAAATATGAAGGAACATGAAGAGCACTTGAGACAGGTATTGCAATGCTTAAGGGAAAATCAATTGTATGAAAACCTAAAGAAGTGTGACTTCTTTCAAACTGAGGTGAAGTACGTTGGTCATGTGATTTCTGGAAAGGGTATTGTTGTGGATCCTTCAAAGATTCAAGCTATTGTTGATTGGCCCATGCCTACTAATGTAGTGGAGGTTCATAGTTTCATGGGTCTAGCTGGGTATTATAGATGGTTTGTTTAGGGGTTTTCTAGGATTAGTCAGCCTATTACTTCTCTTCAAAGAAAAGGGAAGAAATTTGTTTAGACAGAGCAGTGTCGGTTAGCTTTTCAAACACTTAAAGAAAAGCTAGCTAATGTGCCTATATTAATTGTTCCTAATCCTACTAAGGATTTTTTAGTTTGCACTAATGCATCCTTAGAGGGTTTGGGAGCAGTACTGATGCAAGATGGACGTGTGGTTGCTTATGAGTCTCGTAAACTCAAAGATCATGAACCAAATTATCCCACTCATGATTTAGAGCTTGCCACTTTTATGCATTCATTAGTTCGATGGAGGCATTTCTTATTAGGTCATCACTTCAAACTTCATTGTCATCACTGTAGTCTACAATACATATTTACGCAGCCTAACTTAAATGCTAGACAGAGACGATGGATGGAGTTTTTATGTGAATACGATTTTGTTGTGATATTTGTTCAGGGAAAAGAGAACGTAGTAGTGGACATTCTTAGTCATCGTCGAAATGAGATTTCTTCTACTACTCTTGAAGTAGATTTGAGGGGTCAAATATTAGCAGCACTTCCTACTGATAGATTGTATTAGGAAGTGAAGATGGAAATTGAATCTGGTAGACCTTTAGAGGGTCGATTTGTAGGGTACATCCTTGAACAAGATGGTATATTGCAACAGTTAGGTCGTAATTATGCACCACACTCTGAGGGTCTTTGCACATTAATTATGATTGAAGCACATCGAGCTCCTTACTCAACTCATCCAAGAATCAAGAAAATGCATGTAGATCTTCGACAATTGTATTTCTGGCCTAGTATAAAACGTGATATTGATGATTATGTATCAAAGTGTCTTGACTGTCAAAGAGTCAAAGCTGAGCATCAACATCCCGTAGGATTATTACAGCCACATCTCATTCCTGAATGGAAATGGGATATTATATTTGTTGATTTTATTGTTGATTACCTATGTCATCACGTCGACATGATTCCATTATGGTAACTGTTGACCGATTGACTAAGGTAGCTCATTTTTTGCCAGTACGATCATCTTATAATGCTTCATTGGTAGCTAGGATATTCATGGAGGACATAGTTAGATTGCATGGAATTCCTCATAGGATTATATTTGATAGAGATCCCGTATTTACTTCAGCCCTATGGAATTCATTACAACATGCTCTAGGTACACAGTTGAACTTTAGTTCAGCGTATCATCCTAAAACAGATGGAAAAATAGATAGATTTAATCAAATACTTGAGGACATGCTTAGAATGTATGTAATGGACCAACAATCACCTTGGGAGGATTATTTGTACTTAGTAGAATTTTCTTACAATAACGGATATTAGAGTTCCATAGGTATGCCACCATTTCAAGCATTATACGGACATCCTTGTCGTACTCCATTAACTTGGGATCAACTCGAGGATAGAGTGTTACTTGGTCCAGAGATTCTTTGAGACATGGAGCAATAGGTTGACCATATTAGAGAACATTTTATAGCTGCACAAGATAAGCAAAAGAATTATGCAGATGCACATAGAATAGCTTGACAGTTTACAATTGGTGATAGAGTGTTTCTTCAAGGTGGACTGCGAAAGAGTCCAATCCATTATGGAAAGGGCTCTAAGCTTGTGCCTCATTTCGTTGGGCCATTTGAGATCCTAGAGAGGATTGGTCTTGTGGCATATTCACTCGCCTTACCACCTAGTTTTTCACATATACATGATGGTTTTCATGTGTCAGTTCTTAGCCCATATCATCCTGACATTTTTCATGTACTTGATTGGAATGCGTTATAGGTAGAGGATGGGTAGCTGGCTTTGGAGCCTATGGCCATTCTATAGCATCAAACGCTCAATCTTAGGGGTCGAGACATTGATCAAGTGAGGGTCCAATTTGATCCTAGTCATGAGGCTTCTGCTACTTGGGAGGATGCAACACACATGAGGGAACCTTATCCCTATCTATTCGTAGGTTTTTAGGAGCAAGCCTAATCCTGGGGGGGAGGATGTAGTACCCCTCCACTTTGCTTATGTTTTTTGTTAGCATGTTTTTACTATGATAGACTTTGGTACTTTTTTTTGGATATTCTGATCGCTGACATTAGAGCAATGGGGGATTTATTTTGTGATGTGATGAAACATTGTATGGTGATAATTAATTTCTGACATGCTTTATGTCAGCATAGATGTTTCCTTCTGATGTTATTGTTATATATATGTTTATGGTAGATTAACTTTTATTTAATTTGTTAGTTTGATGTGATGTGTATTGGTGTGGAGAACAGAGTTGCATCACTCACTTGTGAGTGCCCTATGATTTCCGTGATTTTCTCTACACGGTGTGGTTGTATAATAGATTATATATATATATATATATATATATATATGTATGTTATTTGTTTGATTGCAAGATTCCAAGTACATGACACCGACTCCACCTGGTTACTCATGTCTGAGCTTGTCAAGAATCAACGAAAATGTTGATTGGGAGGTAGTAATGAGGTTCTTCCTAGTCTAGTCTTAAACCCAGTCACAAGTATGCCGTTAGTTTAAGTCTGGTGTCTTTGGTTGTCTCGTATGTGCCTAATTGGATTAATTGTTTTTTAAAGGAAAATTTTGTTAATTTAATGATAGATCAATTTTCTTTTAATTTAATGTTTATTAAAATTAATTTTAAATGTTGAAAATAAAGCTTTACATTTTATTTAATTAATTAATTAGTTTATTTGGTTAAGTACTTTAATCATTGAGGTTAAAATTATTTAATTAAATTAATTAATTAATTAAATTAAAGTTACTTTAATTGTGTAAATAGATTAAATTTAAATAAAAGTGTTTTGCAGGAAATGAAATTTTAATTATTAAATAAATAATTTAAAAGAAAAGGGAAATTGTATTTTGAAATTTGAATTCTTCATTCTTTAAATGCATGAATTCTTGATAAGGAAGAAAGAAAGAATCATCGGGGAGGTGGATAGAAGATATTTTCTTCTCGACATGTGTGGTAGTTAAAATTAATTGCTTCTTGTTGAGGATTCTCTCAGAAGATATCATGTGATTTGGGGAAAACAGGAAATAACTTTACGGGAAATAAAAGTATAGGGAATTGTTGAAAGGATCTTTGCTGAATTCTTTTGGGTTTTTACCTTAAAATTCTTGAAAGTGATTTTGAGAATTTCTTCTAGTTTTGTATTTGTTTTCTTTTGGATATTGGTTTTCTGGAAGAGCTTTGGAGGATTTCACATAGTAGGAAAATAAAGTTTCTCTTCTACAGCCAAGTTTTATTTTCAAAGCTTCAGGAGTACATGTATTTTCCTGTGTATTTAAATTTGTTTACTTTGGAAAAGATTGTCTGTGTAAACAAATTTTATATTAGCTGCAGAAGAAATTTTATTTTCTTAAGACCCTTGTTCTTCTCGAAAAATTGTTTACTGTAATCCTTCTATAAGGATTTGTTGATTTCTATGTAAATTTCAAGAAAACATGGATATATAGAGAAATCAGGGAAAACGAAAGAAGAGATTCAAAAGAAAACATCTGTAGATTTGTTACAATCTTTGTAGAAAGTAGTTTGAGTAAATAAATTGTGAAGGAAATCATTTATTAAAAAAAATAAAATTGAAACCCTCTGTGTTTAAATTAGAACTTGTTTGGGAAAAATTGTGTGTACTGTTAAATTTCTCAATTTCCCATTGAAAAACCTTGTTGAAATTTGTTGCCTGATTTAGGTATTTTATTTTTTTATTTAATTGAGAATATATATATATATATATAGATATATATCTACATTCATATAAAAATTGGATTGTGTAATTTTGTGGAGAGACACCGTAGAGGAAAAATTGTTATATTAAAAAAAAAAATGAAATTTCGATGGGCAAAATTTAGAATAAATCATCGTTTGATTTTAATTCATTTTAATTTTGTGTGAAAAAATATATATTTTCAGAGCCATCGCACTAGGGGGGCTACCCCATGACCGACCCCACAGGGGAGTCAGCAGTGAGGGCAGAGCCTAGCACAACCTTCACAGGAAGCGCTTAGCTCTGCCTCCCACGACTGAGCCCTGTGGGGAGGGCTGCAAATGCAGCCCCACCCACATCCATGGCGTGTAGACTATTAGGGCTTTAAAAGCCCTAACTTTCATTTAAAAGTTATGCATTTTTGTTTTTTATATATTTTATCTTTATTTATGAAAAATTAATATTTATATAATTCATAAATATTATATATATATGCTATATTTAATATATATTAATAATATAATATATGTTATATATAAAATATATATATTATATTTATATTTATATATTTATTAAATGTTAAGAAATTTAAAAGTGTATTTATGTTATTAATGAGGAGTTAAAAAAATAGTTTATTAAATATTTTGATATAAATTTTTAAATAATTAATTTACTATGACAAGGATATTTTGTGCTTAAATTAAATTGATTTCATTATAATATATGGTTATGAAATTGGGCAAATTATAGATTTGATTTTTGTATTGAATGGAAGATGAATTAAATCCCAAATGATTAATTTTGTACTTCATGTTTTTGATTAACTTGATTTAACAGATCCTAATGACAGAAGTTCATTGTCCCTAAATTGCTTTAATTTATATTTTCTCATTTATTAGGAACTTTGGGAATGTTTTAGATGCACAAGTCTTCCAGATAAGGTTGTATAATAAGGGTGTTGTTATTGTTGAAGTACAATCCTTGAGTTGACTAAGGTAGTGCACATGGTTATGCATAGTGTTTAGACACCTGGTTTTATGAACAAAGATTTGATGTCTGTTACGATATGTTTGGTCTTATATGTTGATTCTTTTGCACCTTGTGTACCTTAGTTAGTGAACTTAAATTCTTTGTGTTATTCTTAGGGGAGTGGCTCTATGTGAGGGCCGACACACAAAGTGGTGCCAGGGTAACTCATGTAGAGTTAGTAAGTCAGTGAAAACTAAACAATACATTAGATAGTTTAAAATCTTTAATTAGACTAATAAGCCTCACTTATAGACTCAAGAGCTAGTATAGTCTTGTGTATAAGTCAAGAAGGCTTGGAATGGAAAAATGGTATTTTGATTATTTTAAAGGATATTCGTTACTGCAAAAGCTTGCATGTGGGGCCAGGTTTCATAAGAGGTTACCAGGGTAACACAAGTTGGGGGCTGCAACCTAGGAAGAAACACCAGGGTAACCTTTGCAACGTTGTGATGACACTCCACCTAAAATAATAGTGTCTTTGTGAACTTAGAATAATTGATTATCCTAATTCTGGAAGCAATGTAACCATTAAGTTAAGTTGATCTTGTATAGTTTGTCCATGGTATTTACTTGTGTCTAGGGTTTGTAGGTTATGTCTAGGGAACCTTATTACTGTCTCCTAGCATGGGGGGTGGACCTACGGGTACCACATGGTTGGGTGGAACGTGCACCTTACTCCATTGGGTCCCCTGTTCTTGATCGTGGTAATGATTGCTTCTTGGATGGAGAGCTCGCTTGTGGATATATGTACTTTCTTATTTGAAACAATGGAAAACTGTATTTGTGTAACACTCCTCAATTGTTAAAGAGAAGAATATTTGTGACAAGTAATTGTAAACTATTATTGATCTACCTCATTTGGAAAATGAGTATTGTTAAGTTATTTCAAATACAATGTAATGAAAGTTTCTTATTTGTACTTTATAACCTTAATGATGTAATTTAAATGTTATTCAATGTATGTTTCTAAGTTAATGTGATATAAATATATGCAATGTTAAATACTATTGTCGTCTATGGGAATTTGCAGATAATTTCATGTCGCATTACTTAAGGAATGTTTGTAATTAATTAAGCAAGTAAATACATTTTTAAAAAAATTATTACACTTTCATAGTCATTGCATGATTCCTTAGGTTACAAGATGGGGCATTACATGTTGCATGTGGGTTTTGATCATTTGTCACTTATGTCTAATTCTTAAAGTGTTTTCCTAGTAGCTCTTATACAATTTCTTTATTTTATCTAGTAGCTTAAATTTTGAATTGAGAAGCCAACTGTTACATAGATTGTTTACTTTCTATTAAACCTTTTATGATATTCTTTTTCCCTAGTCCCAAAAATCAAAATGTGCATTATGTATCAGTAGGCAGTCTATGTAACAAGTGGCATGTCGATTCAATGACCATTTTTACTATATTTTTCCTAAGAATGCAATTGTATTTTTAATATTGGTAGATTTAAACTTATTTTGTCTTCCTGCATTTACTTCTTCCACCCCCATTGTACAACAATGACAAAATGTATTGACCCTCATGCAAGTTGTGTAGATATATAGATATTTATAAATATATAAATGTATGCAAATGTATATATTATGCTAGTTCTTTACCACAATATCTCTTTTTTGTCAACTTGTCAAACCAAAAGAAAAGCACTACAAGATTACACAAATTGTTTTAAAACACTTGCCCTTCCCCAAGTTTTTTATTCTATAGTATATGATAAGAGTCCATGATATTTTGCATGGATCTTACCTACTTTTTTTGCTTTGGGGGTTTGTCTAGAGCCAACAAGGCTTCATGATGCCAATATGGTTGAGAGGAGAACAAGTGTGGGTTTACATGATTATGTACAATAATTGAACACCATGGTCATGTGCTTCTAAGAAGACAAACAATTTGTTGATTGCATCACATTGTTTATCCCCAAAAGCACATGGTAGTGGTGTATGTTGCTCCATTGAACTAAACCATTTACAGTTTCATGGTTTCCCTCATTTTCTTTTTGTGCATGACTACATTTTTTCTTTATGGTTATTGGTTGTTAGATGTGCCCATGTTGTACAAACACTTTTGTGCATATACATCTTAGCTATGCAATGCAAATACAAGCACTTGCAAAACAAAAACCTATACTGCTATATATGTTTCTAAGGTTAAATGCACCTTTTTAGTTACTATACACTCTTCTATATATCCAATCTATACACGTTCCTCTAGCCATCTTCAAATCCCATGATTCCAATTATTTTTTGGGAAACATGTTTTTTTCAACTTTCCCACTCTCAATAGATATATTTGGTTACCTAATTGTAAAAATTATTGATTATTTTTAGCTTCACATTGTATATATTAATTTTACCCATATACTTACTCATTTTTTATCATTATTTTTTTATTTTCCTTTCTTGTGCACTAACATTCCCTTCTATTGATTTGCAAGAACTGGGTTTAAGCATGCAAGAGGATTCTAAAACTAGGATACATTTTTCCTTTAAAATTATTGCATCAAAGAAAACACAACAATATAAGATATTACATATGAAAACATGAGAGTTTTCCCAAGTTTTTTATTGTGTAATGTATGATGAAACTCCAAGAAATCTCCCATGGTTGTTTCATCCTTTTTTTGCTCAGGGGTTTGGCTAGAGTCCATGGGGCTTTATGATGCCAATAGGAGGAAAGCAGGTGTGGATTTTATGCATTTACTTTTAATGCCATATTGTATATTTATTGTTACATAGATTATTTTTACTATAATGGTTGAAAGCCTAGGAAGGAATCTTAAGACATTGATTGAACAAAGGTATCTTGTAGGTCTTAGTCCTTCTTCCATGAATTCGATTTGTTCTCACCAATAGTTTGTTGATGACACAATGCTGATGGGAAGATCTTCTGTGAACGAGGCTAAAGTTTGAAAAAAATTGGACGTGTATGAAAGGTGACATGGCAGATGGTCAATAGATAGAAGAGTTCCATCTTTTTCTTCAATACCCCTGAGTAGAGACATGTCAAGATTGTAAGAATCCTTGGTTGTAGGGTGGAATCCTTACCTTCCTCTTATCTTGGACTTTCGTTATGCCTTAAACCTCTAAAATAATTTTGGCACTCTTTGGTTGATAGGTTCAGAAAGAAGATGTCAGGTTGGAAAGGAGCTCTTTGGAGCCAAGTTGGAAAAATTTAGCTTCTTAAAGCTTCTCTTCAGAACCTCTCAATTTATGCTTTAAGCCTTTTCAAAATCCCTGCTAAATACGCTAAGGCCATTGGAAAGATCTAGAAAAGACTCCTTTGGTCTGAAGTGGTGGAAAGAAAGAGAATGCCTCTTATAGGGTGGGATTTGATTTGCATACCGAAAACCTTTGGGGGTTTAGGTTTTAGAAAAATTAGAATTTTTAATAATACTCTCCTATCCAAACAAATATGGAGATCTTTCTTGTTTTGCAGAGAATAGGAAGACATTTTAAGAAGTAAATATATAGCTAAATGTATGTCCCTGAAAGCTCTATTAGATTCTCTTGTACTCCTTCATGGCTCAGCTTGCTGGAATGATATGATTGCTAGTAGAAAATTTCTGGAATCAAGGATAGGATGGCACATCAGAAGTGGCAATCAAGCTATATTTTGGGAGGATAAATGGCTCTTTAAGGAACCCCTTATTAATATTGAAAGATTCAATAGATGGATAGAGCTATGCAAAGCTACTTTTGAGGAACTTGTCAAAGATTACTGGTATGAAGGAGACTGAGTGAACTTATGCGTGATTAGTTAGGAGTTGGCTTAGCTTCAATCCTCCTTAAAGGCCATTAGATTGGGATAGAATCAGTAGGATGACACTCTTGTCTAGATGGATAACCCTTTGGGTAACTACTCTGTCTCTTTAGTTGTCTCTTTGTTGTCCCTTTCTCAAGCCCCCATTCCCTTCTGGTCTAAAGCATGAATTAAACACTTGACTCCAAAATTCAATATCTTCTTCTGGATCATACTTCAGAATAAGGTTCTCATGGTGGAAAATCTTTGTAAACAGGGATTTAAAATCCCCAATAGATGCTACCTGTATAAGAGTTAGGCAGAGCCTTCCAACCACTTGTTTCTCCATTGTCTGTTTGTTTCCTTAATCCGGGGAAAATTATTAGCTATGTGGAATATCTCTTGGGTGTTCCCCTAGACCAATGAATAGTTCTTTTTACAATGGAAAGCCCCTACTCAAAATCCCTTCATTCAAATGTTATGGGATTTCTTATTCCCTTTTTTTTCTTGGGAAGTGTGGAAAGAATGTAATAGTAGACTTTTCAAGTACAAGGAGATGTCAAAGAATAATGTCTTTGAGAAAAAATTTAGGCTTATAAAGGAAAAATTTAATGTGATTCCTCAAAAAGCTCTTAACCTGGAAGCTGTGGTGTGGAATCCCTATGATTTAAGGATAGAAAAAGATTGGAATATTAAAGTGGACATTTCATCAGCTTCCAAGCCAACTAAGAAAAATAGGGAGAATGTTTACTAGACCTTTCCTCCAAATGGTTGGTATAAAGCCAACTTTGATGGAGCTACGAAGGGCAACCCAGGTATGGCTAGAAGTGGAGGTGTGCTAATGGATTCAAATGGTAACTTTATGGTGGCTATGGAAATATCCCTGGGTCACCAAACCAACCATGTGGTAGAGGCTATAGGAGCCTTTCAAGTTTTAAAGTTAGCTCATAATTTTAATATAAAAAATTTATGGCTAGAAGAGGATTTTGAAAATATTATTGATTGTCTCTTAGGAAGGACCCCACCCTATTGGTCAATAAAGAATTGGATAGAATTAGCTAAGAATATTCTAGACAATTTTTAAAAAGTAAAGGTTTCACATGTCTACTGGGAAGCTAACAACGTGGCATATTACTTTGTGAATGAAGGGGTTAGGATGCAAGGATTGAACATATGGTAAAATTGTAGGAACTTGAGAACTAAATTCAAGGCCTTACTATAGTATGATGTTACACATGGGAAAGAGGAAAATACATTTAATGATTAAAGAGAATGGGCTAGGTACATCGAAATCAAGAGATTTTATGGGGCTACATCACGTTACTTAGAAGGGAGGAAAAAGCAACAAACTTTGTAGGTGCATTGGAACAACTGCATAATTCTGCAACATGTACTCAACACTGGTAGAGTCTACAATAAGGAGCAAATGAATATGGGGGGGACAGGAAAAGAGTTGAGCCTAAAAGTTATGAGATGCACACCAAGAATGGAAAGGTTGGGGAGCAGATTGAAAGAGGTGGGTTGGTTCCATTTTTGGAAAAACTTCATGGGCTCAATTCTATGGCCATGAACTACTTCGAGAAGAACTAGAACAGTGAAATAATTCTCTTTGGAAGAAAGGTGAAGTTGGATGAGAAAATTATGGGGGAGATTACTAGAATGTCTAATTAGGGCATGAATTTTTATCATGACAAAACATTTTTTGATGAGGCAGTCATTAGATTTCCTAAGGATAAGAGATATTGAAACTAGTTAAAATTTCTAATAGCTATTTCAAAATTGACACCATCAAGGTGCTGTGGAGAAAGGTACTTCATGTTATAATGGAGTATATCACACTAGACGAGAGATTTACCAAAGTGTATGGTTATCATTTTTCCATTCTTAACCACGTCCACAATAAGGTACGAATTTCTCTACCTCACTACATATTATGTTCATTGAATAATAGCCTTGAGGGGCATAAGAAAAATCCCAAGATAAACCCTATTCTTCATCCTAGTGTTATTAGGTTAATATATTAACACTTTCAAAGCATTTTGACTTTATCTAAACCTATTGCCTCCACAACATTTGAGGACTATGAAAAGGATAGTGGGGGTTCAGAGAATCAACCTAACCATGAGAGAATTTTTGAAGCCCACACATCCTCTAAGATGTATGGTAAGAAAACAAAGACTAAAAAACCCCAGCTTGCTAAAGCTAACCCTAAGACCAACCCTAACAGCTCTGTCCCCTTAAAAAATCCTATTCTTAAGGGTTTCTTTGCCAACAAGTTGGTTTCCTACTCTACGGAATCCTTGGAAGAAAAATCCAAGAACCCTGAAGCTAGTAGAAATTATGTGCCCTCCCCTCCCGCCTTTTTCAGATTTGAAGGTACCAAATTTCCTACCTTCCCCAACCTGGTGAATGTTAACCTCATATTAGACTGGGTTCAGTCTGGTGAGATTCTGGCCTCTGCAAGAAATGACATTAGTGACATTTTTAGGGTTTTGAAATGGGCCTATCAAGAAATTAATGATCTTAATCAAATATATAGGGCTCTGTATAGTAAATCAGAGGAGCTAGAATTGAAATTGGTCGGTCTCATCAATGAAGAATGGAAATGGAATAAGAACAGGATTGGAAAGAAAGGAGGTGACATTGAGGAAAATTACAAGTCTCTGGAAGCATAAATGGTGAAAATTAAAAATAACTTGAAAATAGTTGTGGAACAAAACTATAAAATGGCTAGGCACAATGCCATTACTATCAATGCTATGTCTAAAAAGCTGGAAAAAATGCAATAGTGTTTGTTGGTTGTTGATTTGGAAGAGAACAAGGAAAGCAAGAATGAAGACCAAGGTATTTCAAAAAGGACCCGTGCCAATCTCAAAAGGAAAGTGTCTCCCACTAACCAAATGGTTCAAATCTTAAAGATGGGGGTCCAAGATATGAATGAGCTAGAAGCTCATACTGCAGATTTATTAAAGATGCATATTTAGTTGTTGCTAGCTTTTTGTCTAGTTTTTTTGGTTATGTGGCCTTCGCCGGCCTTTTTGGTGGCTATTCTCTTTTACTATTGTTACTTTTATATCCTTTCTAACTTGGGTGTCTTTAATGACTCTATCTTTATTTTGTAAAATTCATGGTTTTGAGTCCCTATAAAAATCATTTTTTCCTCTTTCGAAAACATGCTTTCCATGTCATAACAAGTCACATGGAAGCAAAAATATGTTTCTCATTTCATACTTTATAATAACATGTTTCTCATGTTGCCTCAAAACAAGGTGTACCTTCTAATTCAATTATTATAACATTGAAAAATATGTGTGTCATTTCATTGCATTCTTCTTCTAACCCATAAATCACAAGCACAAAAAATTATTTTATTCCCAAAATTATTGAGTGGATACTACTTATAACATCTTTCTTTTTTGAAAAATTCATTTGTGGTGAGCATTACAACTAATATTCAAATAAACACTGAATTTTTTAAAGAATACTTTTTTGTTCAATAATGTCCCATGCATTGCATTATCTAAAGATAAATAATAATCAATAAATTCATTCATTAACCTAGACAAAAATATCGAAGATCAATTTCCTCTTTTATCAAAATTGTTGTTAGTCTTGCAATGCATTTCCTTATCTTAAGATAATTAAATAATAATTAATCGATTAATTGATTAACTAGACAAAACATCAAATATAGATGTGCATATAGGTGCAACAACTATTAGACTAAAATACATATAAAATTATATCATACCTTAATTTTGGAGAGAAATTATTCTTATTAACAAAACTAATTATTTGAAAATTTAAATTGTATGTAAAATAATTCTCCTAATATTATTAATTAAAATTATTGATGATTAATTTCTTGAGATTGCAATTAATGCATACATTGAAAATAATGAAGATGACTTATGGTTTTATTTTACATTTCCATAATCAATTTCCAACTAAAAATAATTGATGTGGAAATACAAAAATCAATTTCTCATTTTATAAATGCAAATGTTATAGAATAAAGAAGTGGACTATAACATGAGGTTTAAAATGTTATACAATGCTCCAATTAAATGTAGAGATATAAAATAATTTCTTCACCGAATTTAAGTGCTTTATAATATCTTCAAGTAATGTAAGTCAAATTCATATCTTTTAATGCACACATAGCTTTGCTTTAATTCATCTATCCATCTAATTATTCATATAAATATATAAATTGATTTTCAAACATCTATGTTCATTACAATGTACCCAACAAATCTTATCCTCGTTCACCTCCTACTATAAACTAAGCTCACATTATTCCATATTGAATTATTAACATGCTTTCCCTTTTTTGATTCATTCAAACAACTACAAATAATTCTAAATTTTTATACTTTACATTGCATTAGAAAAACAAGTTTCTTTCTCCATCCCCACTAAATACCCATTTGTAGAGGATCCCTATCATCTAATCATTGCATGACTGTGTATACAAATAAGCATAGCTAATTTTAAAGAGTATAATAGAAAAGAAATAGCCAAATGGATACCTTAAAAATCCCATAATTGATGAAAATTGAGAAGGACCATCCTTTTGACCTAAAGACATAGAAGTCTACATAGTTAATAGATGATAGCACAACTATGCTAGCATCCAAACATGCTATTATCTTCCATATACTAAGAGATAAAAAATTAAGTACAACTACAATATTTAGGAGATAGGGGTAGAAATACATAATGACACTATTATAAATTAATTATATGAACACTAAAATACTAAATAGCTTCAAAAATGATTTTGTTGAAGAATAAATGTAAAAAAAATTATTAATGAAAGAATAGAAGTACACATATTCACAAAAAAATTGGGTTGATGTGAAATCACACCTCGAGATTCCACATAGGGAAAAGCTCAAATCAAAACATAAAAAGAAAGGTCGCTAAGCAGAAAGAGTTGTATCAAAAGGTGAAGGTGGTGGGTCCTTGTCATCCAACCTATCCCATATATTAAAAAGGTTTGAATTGAAGTCGAGGAGTCCCATCCCTTATCATATTTTTCTTTATCTTCTTTATAAGCTGAAGAAATGGCCAATTTCCAAATGAGGAAGGGTAAAAGCATAAACCTGTGTTATACTTTATAAAGGAATCAAGCAACAACAATTTTTTTTTTGAACTTTCACCACATAAAAGTGGTCTTTATGTATTGAATTTCAAAATGATGTAAACTGGTGAAATGTAAAACTTTTATGAAGTTTATTCTTGTAATTTTTTAGATTTTTTTCAAAAAAAATCATTTTTTTCTATCAATTTAAGAACAAATTTTGGAATGCTGAAAATTTCAGAAAAAAGTGACTTGACGAGTTGTCAAGAAACAAATTGGAAAAAACTACACTTCTCCATAAATTTTTTTTCTCCAAATAGGTAACTTCAATATTTAGTGCATGGAAAAAAACCAATTTTTGATGTATATTTTTCTTGTAATAACATTTTAAAGTCAAACTTGTCACAATTTAATAGTTTTCATGGGACATCAACTATTGTCTTTTTTTTAAATCATTTTCAAAAAACAAATTATACTCTTTTGAAGAGGAATCTCTCCTCTAGTGCCCCATGTATTTTTTGATTTTTTAAAATTATGTTTTACTATTTTTTCTATTAATTTATAATTAGCCTCTTTTTAAACTTTGACAACCAACTTGCATTATTTTAAAAATAAAATATATTAAAACTAATCAAAATATTAAAAAATTACATATTTTAATTCACCACTTCAAGCTCTACAAAAAGGGTATTTTTCTTTAAAAAAACATCATTCTAACTGAAGAAATACTTAGTTGAAGTTGAAAGTTTTAGAAAATTTAGAAAAAAAGTTGAGTTGGCTGCAAACTAGGATGCCACTTAGACAGTTTTGCTAGAAATGGTTTCTATAGAAAGGGTTTTAGTCAAAAACCTTTCTATAGAAATCTTGCATAGTAAAATAATCCAATTTAAGCCAATTTCAAAGCAACAAAGGGAAAAAAAAAATTGGATTCAGTTGAAACATATTTGGCCAGAACCTTGTGTGTCATGTATTTGGGACATGTGATTTCAGTTGAAACCTATTTAGCTGAAACTTTTCTAGCCAAAAATGTTTCGCTTGAAACTATTTATTTGGCCAAAAGTGTGACATAGCTTTGTTCTTTTACTTGATTTTTTTTTTGGAATCAAAACATTTATAATTATATATAGATGGCCACCTAGAAGCGCCACCAGAAGGTCACCCAAAAACACCCCCAGAATGCCACCTAGGAGAAGATCCTTGAGGGGGAGGCGATGCCAAGCATCGCTAAACATACCATGCACAATCAAGTGGCCCTAATCCCTTTGGTAAATTGGGGGAGAATCCTAGGGCCAAGTAGCTTGATTATGTAAGATAGAAGTGTTTTGTCACTAGGGTTTAGGACATAGGACAACAATCTTCTATACTCCACATTCAAGGATGCCCTAGAGATCTCAATACTATGAAGAAAGAGGAAAGAGATCTGAAAATAGGGTGTCCTAGGGTCTAATTATAAACTAATGAGGGGTTCACCACTAAGTTAAGGCTTGTACAGACTAATGAAAAAACCTAGTGATGCATGAAACTTGAATGAATGACCTAGAAATGCATATAAATCAAAATAAAAAATTGTAAAATCAGAGGAATATACCTAGAAAATTGAAGAGGCCCAAATGAGGACTTGAAATGTTGAAAACATTGATTTTAAGGATGATTGGGACTCATACGCCAATCTAGGCGATTTAGTCCCAGATTGAAATTTTTGTGCCAAAACTAGAATTTGATAGTGCAGATTCTAAATCTCTAGAAAATATGAAAATTGGGTGTACTAGGACTCATGCACCCAAGGTGACGTATTAGTCCCAGTGTGATTTTATAGAGGATTAAGATTTGATTCTACTAGATCCAATCTCTTCTCTTTCTAACACACTTTATTTCTAGATGTAAAACCTTGATTTCAGACCTATAGAATACTTTTCATGAATATGACAACCATGTGAAAACCTGAAAACTTCTCTCAACCTTGCTACCTTTCCCTCAAAGAATCTTCAAGCTTCAAATCCACCTAGATCTACAATCAAACATGTAGATAGAGAAAAAATTGTTGATTGTTAGTGAATGGGGGTTTGCCAAGTGGTCAAACCCCTTTGAGGTAATTAACCAAATGATGAGATAATGAAATAAGGACATGAAACATGAAACATGAACAAAGATACCTTGAATTATGTCTTGTAAATCTACAATCTAACATGAAATGGCCATGAAGGATGTAGATATAGATCTTTAGATAAGTGTAGAACAATGCTTGACCTTAGATCTTGGATGCAACATCACAATACTAGCTCAATAACATTATTGATTCTTATTGACCTCGACTTTATGATGAATCTTGAATTGCTACAATATATGAATAATTATGCTCTTGAATGCCCTAGAAGTGATCTTATAAACTCTCTTGATGCTCTTGTAAAGTCTTGAAATGCTTAAATTTTGAATGCTTGACTTGATATCTTGAAGGATTATGTGAAATAATGATTTAAGACCTTTTTTTATATAGTAAATGTATCCAAATTATGGTTTATTAGATCCCAAAGGTAAAAATTCATAAATTTGAATTTAAAACCACAATTTCTCGCTCAAAACTAAAAAAAAGAGCCAAATGGGACTCATACACCATCTGTGTCATATGGGTCCCACCTAGGTGGGAACTATATGGCCAAGGTGGTGTATGGGTCCCACATGGCCTTTTTGGGAAAGTGTCAAAAAGTTGAGAAATTATGTTTATTTGATATGTCAATATTTCTATTAAAATATGCCTCGAGATGCATAACAAAGGGTCCTAAAGGCCTATTAATAATTATATAGAGGTCATAAATGCAATAGGGCTCAAAATTCAATGTGAAAGTATAAATAAACACACTTTACAACATTAAATTAAGGTAAAATTGGGTCTATTCAACTAAAAAGGGACCCAAATCCAATGTGAAAGTGTACAACACATTACAACACTAGATTATGTCCTTTTAGTTTACAAGCCTCCTAAATTTAATGTGAAGGTGTAAATAAATACACTTTGCAACACTAAATTAATGAAAAGTAAGGTTTATTAAGCTTAAAAGGGGCCTAAGACCCAATGTGAATGTATAAAACACATTACAACACTAGAAAAAGGAAAAATTAAGTCCAATTTATCATTAATTGTTCCCAAATCAAGCAAGGCAAAGGTGTATAATTTATGTCATTACATCTAGTCCCCACTTTAGTGAGAAGATGAACTTACTTCAAACTCACAAGTTAAAGTATACATTCAAGAGTGGTACAAGCATACCAATGCAAATGACAAAGGATGAAAAAGATCAAAGGAGGTGGCCAAGCCCCCAAGATGCATGATCCTATGTCAAACTGACATAAGCATAAAAGAACACACACAAGGTGTATGATATGCAACAAAACTAGATATAAAAACATGCAATATCAAAGACATAAGAAAGAAAGGAAAACAAAATAAAAAGAAGTGGTTAAACCCTTGACCATTTGTTTAACGTCATGTGGATCAGATCTAAGCTATTTTTCCAAAGATCCACACTGACTTTGAGGAAATGGAACTTCAGGCTATCTGTTGGGTGAGTATCCAAAAGGGTGGCTTAGTGAGAAAGTTATGCCTCTATATTGACTTCCTTTCGTATAATGAGAAAGTCATGTCTGCGTTTAGGCTTCTCATCATATGCTAACCATACCAAATATATACCTCCAAATAACTTTGATAAGGTGCCACATAATAATGGTCTTTGAGCTTCATGAGATGAGAAAAACTTCGAATGCTTGGAGCTCATGAACAAATAATGAACTTCAAGCTTCATGAGGCAAGCAAAACTTTGTATGCTTGGAACTCTCATGAATGAAAAAGATAGCACCATAGGAAAGAAAAGTGTGTTATGCAAGGTGGCCATATAACCGATGTTGTAAATGCAAAATAGTGTAAGATACATTCAAAGGGATTTTTTTTAAGTTCATGTAAGGTCTCTTATTAGGGAACATCATGCTTAATGTGTCCAAGAGAGGAAAATTCAAAGAGATATCATGCTCTCGAAGGAAATCAAGTCAAATTATGCCACCAAGAAAAGGACACATTGCAAGAATAAAGAAAATCACACAATGAGACATGAATTTCAATGATTGTCCCCACATTAAAGCAGTTGCTAACACCATTACTATTAGCAATTTATTTAAAGTAGTAGAATACATGAGACCTTATTCAGAAAGCCCTATGCCATGTCATATGTTTCCAATAAGCTACGTCATGAAAAGGGAAGGGATTTCCCCAAAAATGTATAACTCAGTATGTCAGATGCAAGCCAACTTAAGGCATGTCATCCACATCACAAGCTTGCTCTTATATGTGCATGAAATGTGGTTAACTAGCCAAAAGAGACAATGACAAGTGACATGAATACAAGGCTACCTAACCCCTTGCCCCTACTTAGTGCAGGATGTAAGGATGAATTGAAGAGGATGAAAATAAATTTCAATCAGAGGAACTAGGTGCTTCAACATAAGGAAGAGCAGGTCACCATCCTTAAGGTGTTAACTAGCCAAAAGAGACAATGACAAGTGACATGAATACAAGGCTACCTAATCCCTTGCCCCCACTTAGTGTAGGATGTAAGGATGAATTGAAGAGGATGAAAATAAAATTTAATTAGAGGAACTAGGTGCTTGAACATAAGGAAGAGTAGGTCACAGTCCTTACGGTGTTAAATTTGATTACGTAAAGCCTTACATTCATTACCAGAATGATCATGAACTCTATGATATGCACAAAATGAATTCTTGTAGTAAAATTTCTTTCATGTTCTTGGAGGGAGAGATATAAAATGATCTTGGAGAAGTCTCGACAAGATACTCTCTTGATCAAAAGTAGAGGATGTTTCATTATTTTTTGAAAAAGATATCTCTTGCTTAGTACAAGATGCCATACTTACACAAGACTCTTTAGATTGTGAGATTTTGTTCTCTCCTTGAAAAGAGGATGTAAAATATAACGAATTAAAATCATTATCATTTTGCTAGATGACATTGAAATTAAGCCTGGAAGATTTCTTTGTTTGTTTAAGTTCTTGCAAATGATAATAATCAAGACCACTAGTGTCTATCAATTTAGGATGCAGTAATGTTAAATTTGGATTAGAGGAATCTTTTGTGATAGTGTTAATATTAAGTGAAGGCTTGTTTGTTTCTTTCAAGGGGTTATAACCAATACCACTAGGTGTTTCTTATGTTTGAGGATCTATAGGTACACATATGCCTTCTTCTCTAGCACCACATCCCTTTGCACTATAATAAAGTTGTTTCATCATTTGATAACCTTTTCCATAAATATTCTTCATCTCTTTTGGATTCAGTGGCTGCTCATAATTAAGTTAATCAAAATTTGTTAAGTAATTTTTTGTCTTTTTTTCTAAAGTGGTTGAGGTGGATGTTTTCAAGTCTTATGAATTTTGTGTTGAGATTCTTTGGTTTTGATCTTCTATTCTCCCATGAATGTTGGTGTGAAATCCAAGGAACCACAATCATCATCTAATAGCTTCGTGACTTCCTCAATGTGTTTTTCTTTATCTTTTTGTTGGATGGGTTCTACTTGTGTAGTTGGTATTAATGTTTTCAAAGGATTTTCCTTGTTTCTCTCAATATTTAAACAACTATTTAGGTCATTGTCATCTTTGAGTATGTGAACTTTGTTTTTGTAGACATACTTCATTACACGATGCAGATTAGAAGGCACCCCATTCATTGTGTGAATCCATGGTCTTCCTTAAATAAGATTACATGAAAGATCATGAGGCATAACATGGATTGGTGTTTCTAATGTGTCCTTTCTAGCTATAATAGGGAAAGTGATCACACCAAGTGTTAGTTTTCCTACATTGTCAAATCACTTAATACATAAACAATCAGGTTGAATTTTTGATATATCCACACCAATCTTATCCAAAATGGATACACTACACACATTAAGGGTGGATCCATTGTCAAAAAGGGTTCACTTTATGCCTCTTCCTTTGTAGTGAATGATTACCATGAAAGCATCATTTTTTTTTCACTTCCAAAGGGGGAAGTTCACTTTGGTGGAAAACATTGTTAGCATTTATTCCTTGAATCATGGCTATTATGTCATTCGAGTTTTCACTATAGAGGATCGCAACTTGTTGCAAGGAACTTTGAATCATGTTATGATAGTGAGGGGATGCTTGAATAAGGCATTACAATGATATCTTAGTGCCAAAGTATTCTTTAGTTGTCTGACAAGACCATACTCCTTTCCATGAGGAGGAACTAATAAGATAGGGTTAGGTAGGATAGGATTAGGCAATGGGAGGGATGTTGAAGGTGTTTGTCTTGGTTGCAGATTTTTCCTAGTGTTATCTGTATGAGCAACAATATTATGAATCAAATGTTGCAACACATTTTTCTTAGGTTGGTAGAGGATAAGCTTAGGTTTGTTTTGAGTTTGAGGTTTGTGTGAAGGTGGGTAAAAGATTAGAGGATTCTTAGGATGTACCACATGGTATGTATGAGTTCCATTAATCAAGGGGGATTGAATGGACACTTGTGCATTCATAACCTCACCGGTCTTCATTTGATGTATTTCTAATAAAGGGCAATCTAGTCTCATATTTTTACCATAATCCAAGGAAGCCACATCACTATTATTGTCCTTTTCTTGCACCATGGTTTCCTCCCTAGGAGGAGAGTTTTTAGGAGAACTGAAAACCAATTGTTATTGACATTCAAGGATTGGTTCTTCCAAAATGGCTTCATTGCAAGTAGAGGAATGATTAATGGTTGAGCTGTCTTGTTTATCAATGATGGCATTCTCTTCTTCGATAATATTTTTCCTAGGGGAAGAGAGACACATAAGATTCTCATGACTCTCATTGGTTGTATTTTCTAACATCAAAGTATCTTCCTCACAACTAGGAGAGATACTAGGAGAAGAAAAAATGTAATTGTCATGATCATTGATAATTTCATTCCTTTGTTCCATAATGTCTTCCAAAATAGGATAGGTAGGGGAAGGAACACAAAGAGGGTTGTTATGGACCTTAAATATTCGATTATCTAATGCCAACATATCCTCATCATTTATAACATTATCACAAGAGGGGAATATGTAGGTTTCAATGGTATCTTATTGTGTTATGTTATCATCATGATTGCCTATGGTTGTTTCTTCTTGTTCATCAATTTCTTGCCTAATAAGAGAGGTAGAAGGAGAGAAGCAACTAGGATTATCAAAACTCTCATTGATGGGTTATTCTAACACCAAAATATATTCTTCACCAATAGGAAAGATATTAGGAGAAGAACAAATATGATCGTTAGGATTGTCCAAGGTTGTACTCTCTTTCACTAAAACACTCTCATAGGGAGGGGATATGAAATTTTTCTTAACATGCCTAGAGAGGTAAGGTACTAAAATTGTTTGAAAAACAATGTAAAGCACTTATAAGCATCTTATGCAATGCTTCAAGAATGTAAACAATGTATATCCAAAGATGAAAATCACTTTTATCCAATGTATGCAAAAACTGAAGAATGCAAACAATGTATGTCCAAAAATGAAAAGCACTTTTATCAAACTTATGCAAAGTTTAATGAATGTAAACATTGTATATGAAAAAGTTAAGAGTAATTTTATCCATATGATGCAAAGTTTCAATAATGAAAAAAAAAAAAGATTTGATGATTGTTGCAATTGGAATTATTTCCAAAATTACTACCCTAAATTGATGTTTTTGACCTAGATGCATAAAGCAAAAGTTACTAAAACTTTCTAGATTGATACTATATTTACTAGAAAGCATACGAAGTACATAAACAAGGTTTTTAATCTTGTAAAAGGAAGTTTAAAATCTAGATTGGGACTAAATCTCCCACAGTGGTGTATGAGTCCCAATTAGGGCTTTTTTCACAATTTTCAAGAAATTTTAAGTGTTTTCTATGCTTTCTATTTAGGATGATTTTGAACTAAACAAAAATGCATATTTCAAATGATTTTCAATGATGCAAAATTCAAAAGTGCAACCTATATGCAATTTCACTAATGCAAGATTTGAAAAACCTAGATCTTAGTTAACTAATGGAAACCTTAATGCAAAGTTAATGCAAACAAGATCTAGGATGATGATGCACTCCAAATAAGAAAATGAATGGTCTAAATGTAGGTTCACCAAAATGTAAGATAGAAAATTTTCATCACTAGGGTTTAGGACATAGGACAACAATCTTCTATACTCCACATTCAAGGATACCCTAGAGATCTCAATCATATGAAGAAATGGGAAAGAGATTTGAAAATATGGTGTCCTAGAGTCTGATTATAAACTAATGAGGGGTTCACCACAAAGATAGGACTTGGAAGAACTAAGGAAATGAAAGATCTAATGACAAAACCTAGTGATGCATTAAACTTGAATGAATGACCTAGAAATGCATATAAATCAGAAAAAAAAGCTATAAAATAAAAGGCATGCACTTGGAAACTTGAAGAGGCATAAATGAGGATTAGAAATAATAAAAACACTAATTTTTAGGTTAACTAGGGGTCATATGCCAGTCTAGGTGATTTAGTCCCATATTGGGTTTTTTGTGCCAAAACTGGAATCTAGCAATGTTGATTCTAAATCTCTAGAAACACTAAAAATTGGTTGTACTAGGACTCATATGCCCAAGGTGGTGTATCAATCCCTGTGTAATTTTTTTAGAGGATTAAGACCTGATTTTTCTCTCCAATCTCTTTTCTTTCTTCCACACTTTGTTTCTAGATCTAAAACCCTAATTTCAAACCAGTAGAAGACTTTCTATAAAATTGACAACCTTGTGACAGCTTAAAAACTTCTCTCAACCTTGTAACCTTATCCTCAAAGGATCTTTTAGCTTCAACACCACCTAGATTCATAATCACACATGTAGAGAGAAAAAAATGTTGATTGTTAGTGAATGGGGATTTTCCTTGGCCAAACCCCTTTGAGGTAATTAAAACAAATGATGAGATAATTAAATAAGGACATGAAATATGAAACATCGAATATGAAACATGAATAAAGATACCTTGAATGATGTCTTGTAAATATACAATCTAGCATGAAATGGACATGAAGGATGTAGATCTAGATCTTGAGATAAGTGTAGAAAAATGCTTGACCTTATATCTTGGATGCAACATCACAACACTATCTCAATAGCATGCTTGATGCTTATTGACCTTGACTTGATGATGGATTTTGAATTTTTGCAATAATTGATGAAGAATTCTACTCTTGAATGCCTTAGAAGTGATCTTGTAAACTCTCTTGATGCTCTTGAGAAGCCTTAAAATGTTTAACTCTTGAATGTTTGACTTTATATCATGAAGGCTTATGTGAAAAAATTGATTTGGGACCTTTCTTATACAAGCAATACATTCAAATTACCATTTATTAGATCCTAAAGGCTGACATTCATAAAATTTGAATTTAAAAGCTCAAAACTCAAAAGGGGCCAAATGGGATTCATACACCATATATGGCATGTATGGGTCCCACTTGGGTGGGACTCATATTCCCAAAGTGGTGTATAGGTCTCACAGGGCCTTTTTAAAGGGAGAAAGTGTCGAGAGTTGAGAAATTAAGTTTATTTCAGGTCTATGTTAGGATTTTTGTTAAAATATGTGTCATGTTTCCTAATAAAGTGTCCTAAAGGCCTATCAATGATGATATAAAGGTCATAAATGAAAGAGGGTTCAAAATTCAATGTCAAAGTATAAATAAATACACTTTACAACATTAAATTAAGGAAAAATTGGGTCAATTCAGCTAAAAAGGGCCCCAAATCCAATGTGGAAGTGTACAACACATTACAACACTAGAATAGGTCCTTTTAGTTTACAAGCTCCTAAATTGTATGTGAAGGTGTAAATAAATACACTTTATAACACTAAATTAAGGAAAAGTTAGGTTTATTAAGCTTAAAAGGGGCCTACGACCTAATGTGAATGTGTAAAACACATTACAACACTAGATCAAGACAACATTAAATTCAATCTATCATTAATTATTCCAAAATCAAGCAAGGAAAAGGTGTAAAATTTTCATCATTATAGATTATAACAAACCAAGAGACTTCTACCTTACTAATGCTTGCAATAAGGAAGTGGCCTCATGAAGTGGAAAGTGATGGAGGAACTCTACCCATGACACAAGGGGCATTTCTCCAATTGTCAATCAATTCCTAAAGGTCATCCACCTTGAGGGAAATATTCTTGGATTGCACTTGGATCTGTAACGACACATTATAATAGATGGTACCTTTAGAAAAGTGTGAAACATTCTTGTCAATTGAACAATGAGAAAAAATAGGAATATTTCTATTTTCCCAAATGTTGAGAAGAATCTCCACCCTAAAAGTATGTTAAATCTAATTGAATTCACAAGGAATGTTAGGCTAATCTCCCAAAAGAACCATATGCCAAAAAATGATTTTGATTTCAAAAGGGTCGAAAGAAATCATGAATCTGATTCCAAAGCTATTGAGCTTTAGTATAAAACTAAAAAAGGTGTTTAAAATTTCCAAAGCTATTGAGCTTTAGTATAAAACTAGAAAAGGTGTTTAAAAATTCCAAAGCTATTGAGCTTTAATATAAAACTAGAAAAGGTGTTTAAAAGACTCCATTTATCTTAAAAAATGATAATTAGGGTCATGAATTCCCATATGAATTAGTTGTAGCCATCCTAGTAAGCTTTGGAATAGAGTACACCAAGAAAAATGAGCTAATTCAAGCTCCAAAAATAGTAGACCAAACATTGAGAAATTTGCATTTCCAAACTCAGATTGGTGATTGAAAGTTTCATCTCATGTTTAAAACTAAGGATTGTGTGTAAATGTACAGAAAGCCAATAGTAGCCAAGATGTTTCTTATAAGTGTGGAGGGAAGCTTTTCGACCTTAATTCCAATATTTCCACCACATTTTAGAAGGTTGAATAATAGTCTTATGAACCATATAAAAAGAATCACTCCTCTGATAGTTGTAAAGGTCTCATTGTCCTAAAAAGAATAACTTATGTCATAAAATTGTTATTTATAATTTTTAAAATAAATTATATTTAATTATTTAATAATTAAACTATTAAATAGTTTTAAAAGACAATAAAAGATATTCAATAATAAAAATTAATACAAATATATATATTATGATTTTATAATTAAAAAATTGATGCAACCTGAATTCCTATTACGTACTACAAATGTGTATTGATCATCTAATGGTAAAGATTTATACTGATAACCAAAATATTAATATTAATATTAATAATCAAACTGGATCCACCAACAGCTCAAGATTGTATACCCCATCAAACATCATCAATGAATTATTCCAATATTTCGAAATCAGATGTTAATTTTCACATTTATAGTACATAAGAAAGTTGGAAAGCGCTATCTATCCTCCCCTTGATATTAATGGTTTCTTTGTTACTTTTATCATTGGATCTGCTGTTTAAGGAAGTCAAGAACAAGCTTATTCACCTCTTCGGGAAACTGCTCTTGAACAAAATGGCTTCCTTCTTATATGAATTTGATCTGCAGATTGGGCACGTCAGCCTTTAGCATTTCACTTTCTATATAACACTCTAACCCTGGAAATTTTATAAAAAAATCCTTTCTTCCCATCACTAGAAGGGTTGGGGCTTCAATCATATAATTTGTGATGGACTCTAATTTGCCCCAGTTCCTGTTAATGAACATTTACAAAATCAAGACACTTTAACTTTTATAATAGAAAGTTCTTGTTGCATGATCTGGAATGACAGGTGAATGAGGAAAAAATCATTTTCTAGCTTTTACCTTGTGGCACAAATGTAGGGAACTTGCAGTGGAAAAGCAAATCCTGATTTCTCGTACAGGCTTGTGTACATTTTGAGGTCATTCTCAGAGAACCAAGGTGGCAATGGAGTTGAAGGATCGTAGAGATCCATGATCTCTTTACCCTCTTCTGCTACTGGTAATACACTTCCTGAGAAAAGTGTGTATAGATTCTTTATCACTGTTTCCACATCAAAACGGTTGAAATCTGCCAAACCTCTTCCAGGCATCTACATGAAGAAATAGGCTACTTAAGAAACAAGGTAACATATTTAATAACTAATAAGGTGTGGAAGAAGTGTTTAAGAGAGAAACCTGCCAGTGAGTAACATATAAGTCTCTAGGAAGAAGGTCAAATGCAACGATTTGTGGACCAGGTCTCAAATAAGGTATGCCCAACGTTATAATGCCCCTCACTCTGTCAGGATACAGGAGGTCCAGACTATATGCTACAGGTGCCCCAAGATCCTTGCCCACAACAAATACCTGAAAGTTCATGGAGCAGACGTATTGTATATAAGATAAATATCGATTTTGGGTTCCTCTAAACTCATGGAATGGTTTTGTGATCTAAAAATTAACAGCCCACTGGTTGTTTGTTATTTGGGACTTGAGATTGTCAAATAATAAAGAAAGTGTGCCCTGTTTAAGCTTTACAGATCTTGTGGGTACTTACTTTCTCTATGGCAAGGGCATCAAGAAGGCCGGCCATGTCTTCTACAAGGTCCACAACCTTGCCCTTTTCTATTTCGGAAGGCTGATCAGAGAGCCCATAGCCTCTCAAGTCTGGAGGAATTGCATGAAATCCTGCATTTTCTACGGCAATCATCTGATGGTGCCATGAATACCATATTTCAAGAAAACCATGAACCAGCAACACATCTGGACTTGTCAAGGGAGGAATCTCATAAACTTATATAGCCAAAAACTTGCACCACAAAACAAAATAGGCTCAAATAAAGGATGATAAATACCTGATCCAATCTCCGCGACACGTAATTTCAGTTCCCCCACATCAACAAATTTGTGTTGTATTTCTTCCATGGGTTACGGTAAACGAGAACAGAGGACAAAAACTTCTGACCTTAGAGAAACTCTCTTAGGCAAAGTGTTTTATAGAGTTCATGTTAGAAAGAAGTGTAAGACTCTAAAAGAATAGACAATTTTATTTATGCTTAATAATTATTCTGTTCCAATTTTAGAATTGGTAGAAGAAGGATGTCCAAAACTTTACTATTTTATCAATCATCTTTATTTTATAATAAAATAAATATTACCACTAAACCATTAATCTTTAAAAAAGTTCAATATTCTTTAGCATGTTAGCCCTAACCATATACAAAATTAAACTATTATAGAAGATACAAAGCAATATTATTAAATGTGAAGATGAAACAACTGATGGGAAAGGAAGCTTGAATCCAAGAAGACAAAACCAGTAATAAAACTAAACTTGGAAGAGGCCAGTTACATTGTTCCCTTTTCTGTCTATAAATGTGAATGAAAGACATGTTTCATGTGGCCGGCATTGCTTCATCACTTTGTCCACGCCCATTTGTAAACAAGATACTGAGAAAATCTAACAGCAAGTCCACAAATTCTCTGAGAACGACTTTATCTATGCTGTAGGTGGGGAATAAGAGACATTCATAATTTGCTATTAACTTGGGAATGTGCATCTATTTGGCCTATTCTTGTTCTTTCAAAGCTGGGTGTATTCTTTTCTTCTGGACACACCTCCAACAGGAAAATAACAAGAGTGATTGTTGTTAGCTAAAGGAATAACCTAAATTCGCTACATCAATAGATACAATTTCAATGCTTGTTGAACTACTGTGTATGTGTTTTTCATATATCATGAGAGATGGGTTCTTGTTGAACCACTACTCATGAAACATGGGTCAATGAGTTTGACTCGAAACTACACGGTTGAATCCTGATAGCAATATCATAATTTGACACGCTGTGGAAAAATACCTCCTACTTATCTACTGTGTATGTGTTTTTCATATATATTTATATATGATGTTTAAAATTGATAAAGTATATAAATATAAATAATAATTATAAAAAATTTATTCATTCTTATGGATGGATAGATATGATAGATTGTAAAACTTATATTCATTAACAATACACTTTTTCAGATGATTGATGTTTAAAATGATTTCTTATGAATCACTGATAATGTTGTCATCAAGTTGATTCTTTATCTCATTTTCATCCCTTAGTCTTTTGTCTTGTTTTGGTCCTCCCTTCAATTGTGATATTGGCTTCTTCTAACTAAGTGTAGTGCTTTGTATCATATGCATACCCACACTAAAGAATTGTTTTTTTCACCTCATTGTGTATAATATCATTTTTACATTTTCATAGCTTAAGAATCTTTTTGTTTCACCTCTAAAAGAAAAATATAGAGAAATAAGCATTCTCTAAACTAACGGCGTTATGTAAACTAATTAATTAATATAAATAATAATAATATGAATGAATTCAAATAACAATGTTCTAAGTATAAATATTAAAAATAGTGAAATATTAAGTGTTGAATATAAAAATTACACATGTAAAGGAGAAAAGATATTTACTTATGACTATAAAGAAGATACATAAATATATTGTAGTTGTTGAAATCCATCTACCTTGGGATTGAAAAGAATCTTATATATTTATATTATATCTCAAATCTAGAATAATCTATGTACTCCATACCAAATTGAATCCATTGATCTAGATCATGTCCATAGGTATGGTGTAACAATCACAACAAAAGTTGTTAGAATTTGTTTACTGAACTTAGCAATAGTACATTACATATCCCATACTATGCATGGAATTCATAATAATAACCAATAATGAAGATAACATCATTACATAATCAAGTTATACAAGGGTTCAAGTATTACAAATCTCATCAATAATAATGAATACAATAGGCCATGAGCCCAACTACCACATATATAAAGTGATGATTTACAATATACACCATGAATATATACAAAGGACCCCAATATCTACTCTACAAGATAATCCCTCCAAGTTCATAAGCTCCTATTGCCTATTAAGGCAGGCACTAGGCCCACTATTAGGGGAAGTAGTTTGGTGCATTTAAAACTAGATGTTATCTTGAATGATTCATTTATTCATTAACTCACATGCATACATAAGAGACTATAGATGCAAAGCACTCATTTATATATAATAAAAATCACCATGGATGCTCAAAACTTACACATTTAAAATAATTATTCTAAGGAAACCATGATCAAACAACACTTTACAACCAATAATTTTTAGCAATAAATACTCATGTAACTGAAATACGTAAAACAAGCCAACTAAAAAAGTCCTTATATATGACAAGATTTACTACCATACTACATACAGTACATCCAAGATCATATGTAACATTCAAATGAAGTACTATTCTAATACCATAATATGAAATCTCCAATCATTTCATCCCATCTCTTCTTTAGAAATAAATATTCAAGTTAAGATAACATGCATTCCATGGTACATGTATCCTTGCATTACCACAATACTCTCTTAAACCATGTGGACCAATTTTAATCTAAATAATAGAAATACATTCATATAGGATATATAAGAATAATATACTTCAAACAATAAAGCATGAATATACATAAATACAACCAAAAAAAAAAACATGAATATAAGATTATCATGACAAAGATTGAATATCCTTAAAATCCATCATATTATATCTCTCAACTATGCAGTTTATCCAAGAACCACTTCCTTATATAAGATAAGAATCTTGACTATACCAACCATAGAGCACTCATTTTGAATAACATGCATGTTAATATAAGAATCCATATATTTTAATGAATAGAATCTCTTATTTTCTAGTGATGGAAAGAAGTCAATAAGTGTATGACACATCTTATGGACCTTCTATAAATGAGAGGACTAAGGGTCATGCATAATATGGTTCATAAAGTGAGAAGAGAAATCTTGAATTCTAAGATAGCTTACTCAAGGAGATTATTCACTCAAATGTTCTCGGATGGAAGTAGAGAAGATGATCCTAGGATGCACTCATCTTGGATTGAGACATCCAACTTATCCTACTCCTAGAATCCTATCACTTAGAATAAAAATTGGGATATCAAACAATCATATCCCATAGAGAAATCAAGTGTAAAGAAGCTCAAGGTAACTTATATAAACCATTTACTCATGTGAGAACCCTACAACTTGATGTAGGGGAATCAAAATATTTTGTTTGGCTCCTTCACTTCTTTTACCTACCACCATTTCAATCAATTAATTTTAAATTTTAAATCTGTTTTTTATTTGTGTTGGGGGTAGGAAATACCCACTCATAAGTTCATTTAATAAGCAACAACAATGAAGAATTGTTGAGAGGAAATATGGGTGGGAGTTTTGAAAGAAAAATGGATAGTTGAACAATAATAACATAGTTTGAGCATTGCACCTAATTTTAGGAAAGATTTTAGAGAAGGTTCCAATTTTTTTAGGAATATTGGGTATATCTAAAAAATAAGAACAATAGAGGGTGGAAGGGGAGAAAAAAAAGGCAAAAAAAAAGAAAAGAGGGAACACAAAAAAAGAAGAGAAGGGATCAAAACAAAGGTAACACAAAGGGAGAGAGTGAATAGCATAGAACTTTTTCAGTTTGGTTGTCATTGATGTCAAAAGTTTATTGGAGTGAGATGTAGTCTAGTTATTTGGTTGCCAATGTCTTTGAGAAGTGCACTCCATTTCTCTGTTGATGATGTTTTTCCCTTGTGGTTTGGAAGATAGATTCATGATGTGTAACGAAATTTGTGATCAAAGTTTTAGCTCATTTATGTTACCAAAAAGATGTTTTTTAAGGTGATAGTTTTAAGATTGTCGATTCTGTGAGGATGCTAACACAAGTAATAATATTTTCTTTGTATTTCTCCACATTTGTAGATATGGTTATGTAGTTCAAAAATTAAGTTGATGGAGAAGTGAAGGTGTTATATCTAAATTTTCATGTAAGTAATACTTTCATAGAGAAAGTTATAAGTTGTAAAGTTTAGGACTGTATTGTTCAGTGACTAATTTCATGTATGTTGGCTTGCACTAACTTGTTATTGCATGAAGTTGTACAAGAAATGGTTGCATGAGAATGTTCCTAAATATCATGTGATGGTTTTTATTTCTCCACAAGGTCTTTTCTGGATTCTCCAATATAGACTATTTCCCAAAATGAATGTCCTACTGGGTTATGCTTTTTCCTAGCCGAGTAAGTTACATTGTTGATGTGTGCCATAAGTTCATGTTTGTGTGTAGCTTATGAATGGTTTGAAGGTGCTGTATGGGTCGTGCCTATAGTCACCCTAAAATTGACATCACTTCCTCTTAATTAATTAAGTAGCATTATTTAATTAATTTACCTATTCCTCCCCTTTTAATTAATTAAATATATCTATTTAATTAATTAATCCATTTTCCTCTTATAATTAATTAAATATTTTTATTTAATTAATTATACCACTCTTTACAACTATAGTTATTCTAATCGATTAAATAGTTCTTATTATTTAACTAATCCCATTAAAAATCCTTTATGCCTCCAATCTCAATTGTGTTAATTAATCCTTGATTAATTAACCCACTAAACCTCATTATTCCATTCTCCAACTATTAACTCCACCAAATTTAATAAACTCACTGTTTATTAACTCCACCTCTACTATTAGGCTAATTAATCACTAGTTATCCATCCTAACCCCCATCATTAACATTATTTTCTTATTTAAAAATCATCCTCAAAACCCTAATCTTGTCTCATTAATGCGACAAATGTGAGCACACCTCATCCCATCTCCTACACTAAATTATGACATTTTTCATAATGCTAATTAACCACAACTTGGATCCATGCATCATATTCTCAAGCAATCCTAGCCCTGCATCAACTTTCAATCTTAGCCCTCCATTTTCCCTCCAATTTTCTATAAATTGACCCTTCATCCTCTCATTTCTCCATCTTGAATTTGTGCTAATATTATTCTAGTGCAATATTGTGAGAAATAAACATACACATTTGAGAAAATCCAGCAAGAATATGATGCTTCTTGAGCTCAATCTTGAGGGCCACCAAAGGTATAAGGTTGTGCTTTCAAGTTCATGCTATTTCCTTATGTTTTATGCTTTTGGTGTTAATTGCTAACCCCTCTACATTTGGAACATCCGATGGGGCCCATGTCCCTACTAATATTTGTTGTCAATGTTGTGTGATTTCATAGTTTGTAGGTTTCAAACATTGTAGAATCGTGCTTCCATGACAACTTTTGATGCTTCTATTACAACCTATAGAGCCTCCTTTGGCACCTCCATTAGAAATTAATGTGCTTGTTTTTAATCTTATGGTGCCCACATAGTGTCTCTTCACACCTGCGTCTCAAGATTCAATGTTTGCATTCTTAGACTTTGGTTTAACCATTTTTGCTAACAATTTTCAATTTTTTTGCATGGTTCTTTAGTGTTCCAAGGTCATGTTCGGCTCTACATTAGGATTTTAAGCTTGTTTATTTATTTCCATTAACTAATTATTTAATATTTTCTTTTTTATTACAAATACAATGATCACACTAAAGGGAAAGATAAAAAGAACCACCATCTAAAATCAAACTAAAAATATACCTAGGCTAAACAAGATCAATAGATCATATCACATCAAATTTTACTTTGGGATTTTTAAATTTACCTAAAGGTCAAAGAACTCACATTCTTTCACATTTTGTTTGTTTGTTGGGACATTCTCTAGTTTTCTACGCTCTTGCAAAAAAAAATTTGTGTTTGTGTCATGACTCATAGTGTCTTCTCTACTACACCTGTGCAGTGACATTGTGCACTTCCATTACAAAAAATACTACTCCTCTTTGTAGCTAGTATCAAATAGTTTAATTAGCATTAAATTTGTTCTTACTATTTTTGCACCCTTCTCAATTCAAGAAAGTCTCAAGAATTGACATCTTTTAGTTAGAAAAAAATAGTGTTTTGCATCGTTTAACTTAAAATTAAATTAACCATTCTTTTGAACACAAGCACTATTTTTTTCATATCTCAGTACTTCCAAGATGTTTGACCAAGACATTTTGTTTTTCCACTAATCTACGCAACAAATTAGAGTAGTGGGTTAAGTAACTTTTTTTTCATGCTTGAAAGCATGCTATAGACGTATGCTCCCCCCTCACACTTATTTTTATCTTTGGGATTATAAATATTTGCATGTCTTGATTTTTTTTAGATCAATGTTTTAGGTAAACATAAGGTTGCTAGTTTTGTGTGTATGCTCTCCCATCACGCTTCATGTGATCTTGGGTATCAAAAACACCTGGGATACCTTTCCCTTTAGTAGACCTACCTAGGGATTTCATCACCCTAGGGGATGATCTCAACCATACATATCGGCGGGGTTTATAAAGGGAGGAGAACTAAAGTTGTATCCCAATCTAGTTGTGTTGTAATTGGTGAAGCTTTGATTTATTATGGTGATTCCAAGCTAGGAGTGAAGGACTAGTTCAAACTCTTAATACCTCACTAAATTTCTTGGGCCATGCTAGTGGTGGAGTAGTGTTCACAGTTTGAGCCTCATGTACCTTGTGTATATAGAGGACTCCCTAGAAAAATATTGTAAAACTAGAAAGTCATTTGAACATAGATTAGTGTCACAGTGCAAGGGATGCAAATCGTACCTTGAAGTTACTCATTGCGTAATCCCTTGGGTTGAGATAGAAATCCTTATGGTGAACTATGATAGTTCCCAAGAAGAGAGAAAAGGTCAACCAGTGGCATCCATTAACAACTCTATGCCATTAGATCTCTACCTATCTACCTTCACAATAAAGGATGCTCTAGTGAACCCCTCGAGTATGAAGGAGTATTAATCCAAGCTTGCTTGGGTGTTGGTTCTACACTGTATCTGTAATCCTACTTGATCTCATGGCTTAAGTAATCAAGTGCTTGAAGTATCCTTTATGTGTGAAACTTGTGAAAGACAAATCAGCCAAAGGGATGAGGATTTGGCTTTATCCTTTGAAAACACTAAAAACTTCAAAATTTAGCCTTTTTAATTTTTTTTTTATCAAATATCTTTCCAAAAAACCTAAGAATATAGAACTACACCTACAACCAAACCTTTTGTGCCTATTATTTTGTGTACCCAATAAAAATTGTTGCACCTGTGTTTTCCAAAAACTATGCCTACATCCTATCACAAAACTTAAGTCTTTAATCTTGACCTCCTAGGGATAATTGGTTAGTCTAACATATTATTAAACTCTTTCATAATCAATCACTTCATCTTCATATCTAAAATTTTCCATAATTAATCCCCCACCCTCTTTGTCATTTAAATTTGTCCCTTTGGACCTAGGAAAAACCTTAGAATCACTCATCATTTTGACACATTGAACTTGGTATCACCCCCCCTTTTATTGAAATCATCATCTTTCCCATCTCATTAATCATCATCATTTAAATCCAACCTTAGGATACATCCTCCAAATCCTCAAAAAATTCATCATTTAGTCTTATCATCATCCTTTTTGAAACCAAATTTGTCATTAGGAGTTAATCTAGATCCTCCATCATCATTATTAATCTAGGGGTAGCTTAAGAACTTTCCTATCTTAAGTTGGTTAGACCATCCTTTTTTGAATAATTTAGCTAAAGGAGTGGTTCCCTTTTGCTAATTTTTTCAAGATAATCCCCATCTAGCCCTTCTTAGGAACTTTCCTATCCTAATTAAGAAAACCCTAAAATCATCTCATCCTAAGGATCTAGGTTTCAACTTTTGATCATGACCTTTGGTTTCTTACCATAAAATTAATTCAATCATCCTAAACCAATATAATCACATCATCAAATAAATCATATCAAATCCAATTCCAAACCTGGTCCAAAGTTCACATCCTTAATCTCTTAAAGAATCCTTTCATTGCATGCCAATCACTAGATCACAAGAAAGAAAATTAATGGATTCTCAAGGAGATGTAGTTTTCAACACCACTTCATCTCAACCACAAATCCCTCATGAAGACATGGTAGATGCTCCAGAAGAGTCCCCTAGACTAAGGGAATTCACCAATAACACTTATAACCAATAAATGATGGAGAAAACCATTCTCCTTGACAAAGACCACATCATTCTTAGCCCCATAGTACAAGGGGATAAAATACCCTCTATGGTCAAAATCCTACAAGCAAAGGGTAGTTACCTTCAAAAAATCCCTCATCATTAAATAATTTCTTCAGTCAGCTCATCGGTCCACAACTTAACACCAATATCCCCTCTTCGACCAACACAAATCAACCTAATATACCCCATTAACAAACATAACTTATTCCATAAATACAATTGTGTCTAACATCATCCCACCACCTTCCTCAAATACCACAACATCTATCATCATAAACACAAATATCCCTCTCTCCACAAATGTAACACAACCCCTCAATAATATACCCACACTTTCATTGCCCCTTCCAACCCAACTATACCCACACAACCTCTCCCCACTTCATCTATTCATTCCAATCGCATCACCTCACAAACTATATTCCAACCCCTTAAAAACATCCCTCCCCCACCCCATAATAATATAGTAATCCCCAACAACAAATCATATATAACCAACCTCCACATAATACAATCACTTCTAATTCCCAAATTAGTTGACTACCCATTCCCAACAAACCAATTCTCCAACCGTACCTCCTTAAAATCCTCCATTTATCAACAATCAAGTTCCAATCCCTAATCATCAACAATATCACCTCAACATTAATAATCCCCCATCAACACGGTCCTCTTATAAATACACATATAAACAACCACCCCAAAATCATCCATAAGATCAGTACCTTGCCCAAGAGTTGTAGAAAATGAAAGACATGATCCAAGGAATCCAAACTGATCAAACTAGGATGACCTTTAGATACAAATAAATATGTCCTTATCCATTTGACCAATCTAAACTAGCAATCCCCTTCCCTAAAGACTATGAAATCCCAAAGTTTGACAAATAGAAAGGGAATAGTAACCCCATCAAACACTTAAAAGAATTTAGAGTCCAATGCCAAGAAGTGGCCTATGACAACATATACCTCATGAGGTTATTTCCTAAGAACCTTAGTGGTATAGCCTTGGAATAGTTTACACAATTACCAGGCCATGGATCCAATAGGTCCTTTGTAGACTTAGCCAAATGTTTTGTGATACACTTTTCATACAACATTGATTAAGAAATAACTTTAGCTAAGTTATGCATAACAAAGCAAAAAAAATGGGAAAATCATTGTCACATTCTTTCAAATATGGTTACACCTTGCAAGTAGATTCCCCTTACAGGTACTATAAAAAAAATGGTTTAACATCTTCATTGAAAATTTACACCCTTAAATTGCTCTACACTTAAGACTACAATGTGTCACAACATTTGATGAAATCATCAAAAAAGGGTTAAGCATTAATTGCAGAAGGGGTAATCAAAATCTATAAGGAAGAAAAAGACAATAACTAGACCTCAAATATTGGTCCAAAAATAAAAGTATTGTAAATGATGGTGTAACTGATAGTAATTGTGTTCAAAACATATAGAACACATCATCTCACAACACACAACAACAAGGTTCCTACAAGAGCATCACTATTCCCCATGGAAAAGGAAAACATAATAACCAATCCAAACACAAATACACTCCTCTAGGGGAACCTCTTGATGTCATATTTCATAGATTGGAACAAGCAAACATGATCAAATTACCTATCATTGCACCTCTTGATGAAAGTAAACCCATACTCGAATGGTATAGGAAAGAAAAATATTGTGAATACCACCACATTAAAGGACATAATACCATCAAATGTATGATATTAAAGAATTAAATTCAAGATCTCATCAATAAGGGAGAAATTAAATTTTTGTACCATAAAAAATTTGATCTTTGGACATTTTCATGGTCATTTGGGCCGTTTTCCTATGATGCTTGGCATATTTTTCTTAGATTTAATGTTGTAATGTAACTTATACATTCACATTAGGTCTTGATGCTTTTAATTCAATAAGAATATTATGGTGTCTTGCGAGAGTATTGTAAGCCGTTGTAATACATCTTCACATTTCTCTAGGACCTTTTCATTATAATTCATCTAAATATAATCTTTTTATTACTTACCAAGTCCTATTTCAAACTATTGTAAGGTGTTGTAACAAAACTTCACACTTTTCTAGGCTTTTCATCAATATTTACACCTTCCTTATGATTTATTGGCCCCTTTATGCACTTATAGGCCATATTTAAGTGTCTTCTTAAAGAAGAACCCAACAAACATTATTTAAATTATCGCAATTCCTGACAACCACTCAAAAGCCTTGAGTGTGAATAATTCACCATTAGGGGAGAATTAGTCCCTCTTGACATAAATTCAAGATAAATTCAAATTACTTTCGAGTTCTTATTCACTAAGACCTAATGTTAGCCTATGATGAAGTATTTTTTAAAATTAGGGCATAATTACATGTATAAATACATGATTTTCCCTCTCATTTGACCCTATTCAACTAACTCATTCATTATTCATCTATTATTCATTTGATCATTCTTCTCAAGCAAGCTAGGGCATCAAGAGATCATTCAAGATCATTTTTTAGACATTCAAAGGATGAATACTCATCTATTGTTGCATCAAATCATGATCAATCATCAAGGAAAGGTTTTTATTCCATTTTTGTATGTTTCATTACTTTGTTTCATCATTATGGTTTAATTACCTAAAAGGGGTTTAACAAAGGAAAACCCCCATGACCTAACATTCAACATTTTTCTCTTCCTCTTTGTGTGATTGTAGATTTAGGTGCCTTGAAGACTTGGAAAACATCGAAGAATAGGTTAAAAACTTATTAAGATCATCTCCTTATCAACTAGGTCAAATCATCCACAAGAAGTCATCCAAAGTGTCGTAAATTAGAATTTCAGATTTGAGTATCTGAGTAGAAATAGCAAATAGAAATCCACAAATTCAAACTTTGAGTTTTTAAAAATTTGAAGGTGGACTAGTTCACCATTGGTTGCGAATTAGTGCCACTGGACCAGTATAGAAAGTAAGTTTTCTTCAAATCTAGGCACCCAGTACCCTGAAACTTGTTATAGTAGACTTTTTTAGAAATATGACTAATTTTCCCAAAATGGTGAATTAATCCTAGTAGGATTTTTTAGTTTCCTCTACAACATTTTGGTATGTGCAAGATCATGATGGGCCAAAAAGTGGCAATATGATGGCTATGTGTAGGGTATGTAGTTGGCGACTTTTTTTACCCAAAATTGATGAAATGAAAAGGGTTTTTAAAGGAGATTCTCAACTTTCTACCAATATAAATTATGCTTTACTTTGAATTTCATAAATAATTCTTATTCATTTCTATTTGAATTACTACTAAAGTACAGATTGATAGGCTGATTAAAACATCTATAGCTTTCAAATGGTATCACATTTTTTAAATCCAAAACATGTGTCACATTTTATGCTTCACATACTATAGGATTATAAAAAAATAAATTGAATTTCATGAAGTTTCAACCAAGTTAAGGTGGTCAGACATATGAGCTTTTATATTTTTTAAAATTTGTAATAAAAAATTTCATAATTAATTATTTATGTAGAAAAAAATAAGAAAAAAATATGCATCACATCAAGACATGATTCCTCTACTTATATCAAAAATATTATAAAAAAATATTATCATTTTATTGTGGTTAGGGGGGTTAGATAGATACCTACTTCTTATTTTTTCCCTAAAATTTAACTACTACTGCATTAAAATTTCAATCACCAAATTGATTTTTTTTAAAATAAACCTAGTAGTTTAGACACTACATTCAATTTTCTATAGATTGTATTCTTACATATTTTTGAAATAATATAGATAACCTATTCAAATTTTTACGTCAAGTTGCCTAACTATAATTTTTGTGAATTTTTTGCCACATAAGGGCCTATTTTTTCCATGATGATCCTACACATACCCATTCCAGACCTCCATCCAACCACTTTTCAACTTTCAGGTGTACATGTCCAATTTTACAAGTTTTTGTTTTGTTTGACAATCATTCCTAGATCATTTTAGCATATCACAATGTGTTTTCAATCAAGTTACATTTCTTAGGTTTTGCATTCATAACTCATTTACATTTTTAGTGTATTACATTTTATATCATTATATTCAAGGATATTTCCAACATACTTACATTAGTTTGAGTGAACCCCCAAGATTGTTTGGTCTATCTCTCTCCTTTATGTGAAAACCCCTAATAGAGTAAGAGACTCATAAGATGTACACAAAAATCTATGATTCATTTTGGTGAACCTGGCATACTTAGGATCATTACATTGGAATAATTGATTCATATTTAATCTACTCTTGCCTTAGCTTTGAGTGTGAAAAATTCACATTTTGGCCCTTCTTTCTCCTTTTAGGTGAAAAACCTTAGAAGTGCTAAAAAGGATTAGGGTGCCAAAAACCATTGTTACAATTTCAAAATGAGAACTCCTCAAATGAGAAACTAAGAATTTATAGAAAACCATTCCCACAACATAATGATGGGAATCATCATATAATAATATTTCATATGTATACACCATAATTCCAATTCATCTACACATGACACAATCAATGGCCGAATTGAACAATACAATCCCATAACCATAAAAGTACCTGATTGCACTGTCACCACCCATTGTGGCTGAGAGAAAGTACAAGGAGAATCATCCTCCTTAGCCACTCCAACCAACACTAATAAATATAATATCATTGAACACCTTGGAAAAACCCCATCCCAAATTTCCATCTTGGAACTCCTCCATACATCACCTATCCATAAAGAAGCACTTGAGAAAGCTCTTCAAGAATCTTGAGTGCCAAGTGACATTAATGTTAATCAATTACAATCTATTACTAGACACCTTTCATCCTCACAACAACTATCATTCACTAATAAAATTCATACCGAAACACCTCATAATAAACCATTACACATTGAAGCCATTTTCCACAAGCATAACACCAAAAGGGTCCTAATATATGGTGGATCCAGTCTAACCTATGTACATTAAAATTAATAAAACAATTGGGTTATTTAGATGATGTCATTTATCCTGATAAAAACATAATCATGAAAGCATATGATGATGTTGAAAGGGAATCAAAAGGTACTATCAAACTACCTATTCAAGTTGGACCAACCATTATAGATACAACATGTCATATACTTGACCTTGACTTACCATATAACATTCTTCTCGAAAGACCTTGGATACACATCGTGCAAGATATCCCTTCCACCTACCATCAATGTCTAAATTCACACTGACCCACAACCTTTCCAATATTGTAAAGTATTGGAGGGAAAGTATAAAATCTACCACCATTTCCCCATCAATAATGAAGCCTCCACCTCATCCACTTACATTATTCCATCTACAATTAAACTCAAAATTCCTTTTTCATAGGGAAAATCCCTACATCTCCATGCTCATATGGCTGAACACTCAACTTGAAACCAAAAGAAACCTTTAAGAACTTCAATAAATGGATATTACTAGACAAAGAAGATTTGGGCCTAGAAATGGACATTCCACCTTGGTTGTACAAAGAATAAAATGAGCTTCCTACCCTAGAGATCCATAGGTATTCTAAAGGACATGACTTGTGCAAAAATTGAGGATACAAAGGTAAAGGATTGAGAGCAAAAGAATAAAGAATCATGGAAACTATTTAGCTTCAAATATATAAGAACCATCAAGGACTTGGCTTCTTGGCCAGTGATTTCATAACCATAAAACCATAAGGTACTCATGATAAAGTTGGTAATACTTCTACTAATAAGAACTCTCAGGAGGAAGCCATCGAGAAATCCTTTCATACCATCACTGAAATTTTTGGCACCAACCACATCTACATCATTTCTTCCCCTATTGAACTTAAACTCATATATCCTAAAGTAAATGATTGGGACCAAGAAGGATCTCCAACCTTGGACGCATTTCAAAATAATGAAGCAAATGCACAAATCATGGGAGTTCGAGAACACCTCCCCTTAGGAGACCATAAGGGAGACAATCAAATCACTCTACACAATGATACCTACTTTGGAGAAAAAATCATGTGCCTTACTCATAAAAATAAAAAAGATAAAATTAAGAAAGAAAGATACCTTAGTGAAAACCTTGATGAGGCACTTTTGGATTGCAAAAAAGTAAAAATAAAAGACTCATCCTACAATGAAAACCTTTCTAAGGTATTGGAGGATGAGGCACATAATTTGATCCCTAACTATGATGAGACATCTACTGTAGTGATTGAAGACATCACAAACATCAACTTGGGAATAAATGACAAACCAAAAATTACTTATATTGCCAAATATCTAGAAGAGATATTTAATGAAAAATAGAGAGAGTTCCTCAAAAGAAGTTCCATTAACTTTGCTTGGACATTCAAGGATCTGCTAGGGTTGGATCCATCCCTCTTAGTACATCATTTAGTAGTCTATCCAAATGCAAAACCTATCAAGCAAAAGTTGCACAAAATGCACAGGCACAAGTAGGTCTATTGGTAAAAGAAAAAATATAGAAAATTTTGGAAGTTGGATTTATCAAACCTCTTGATTATCCTAAATGGGTTTCCAACATTGTACTAGTTGCCAAGCCTACTGGAGGCATCCACATATGTATAGATTTTAGAGATCTTAATAAAGCATGTACAAAAGATGACTTCCCATTTCCCAAAATTGATATGATTGTAGATCTTACAGTTGGACACGAAATGCTATCCCTCATGGATGAATTTTTAGGTTCTAACCAAATCTACATTATCGAGGAAGATCAACATAATTTAACAACTTTCATAACTACATGGGGAGCCTTTTTCTCTCAATTCATGCCCTTTGGACTTAAAAATGCAAGAGAAACATATCAAAGAGAAATGAGTGTCATTTTCCATGACATGCTACATGTATGGCATTATGGAAGGCTATGTGGATGATCTCCTATAAAAAAATAAAATATATGGACACATTGAAGTACTGGAAATAATATTTAATCAATTGGAAAAATATAAATTGTGGCTTAATCCCAAGAAATGTGTATTCAGAGTCTCATCTAATAAATGTCAACATTTTTCCCACCTACTCCACAAAAAAATCATGTTCTTGAAATGGGATGAAAATTGTCAACAAGCATTCCAACAACTAAAATATTATCTTGTGTAAACAAAGAATTTGGCTTCCAATGGATTTATTTTACTTTTAGGGTTTTTCACCTAAAAGGAGAAAGATGGGCCAAAATGGGAAATGTCTACACTCAAAATCAATGCAAATATAGAGGAAGTATGTATAAATGTAATGTCCTAAATGTAATAAACTAATAAAATAGATCAATTATTGAATGAAAACTAAAGAAATACCTTTTTTTTGAAAACAAAGTAATGTATGGAAAATGACCTAAGAATGCAAATAAACAATAACAAAATTAAACAAGACTGGAGAGGTGCATATAGGAATTGAAATGTGATGCAAAGAGGCTTTGGAATCCTATAAATTTTGTCATTGAAGCCAACTAGGACACTTACGCCAAGTTGGGTGACTTAGTCATGTTTCAGGGAGATTCTATTAGAATAGGTTTCTGCCAAATGGGTACCGAGAAATGTAAAAATAACTTTCCAGGCCTAGCAGTGTTACTAATTCACCACAAATTATGACTTAGTCCATCTAGGAATCTATAGCTTTTGGTTTGCACTTTCCTTCCTAAGAGCTGCCCAGTTAAGATTCTATAAAAAAATGGGGTGAAAGAGGTCTCCAAGCTTCAATTATGGATTTGTTGACTTGAATGACTTTGATGAGTTGACAACACCTTTTTAACACTTTCCTCTTTGAAAAATTTGCAGAAAAGACCCACAAACACACATGTAAAGAGGGGGAAATGGGTTAAGGGTTAGAGAATAGGGGTTTGCCTTGGTCAAACACTAATTTGGTAATCCAACACTAGAAAATGAAATGAAATAAATGGATAATGATGAATGAATAACATGCAATGTCACAAACTCACCAAACCCTTGATGTTGAAATATGAAGATATGCAACAAGATGCTCTAATGGATGCTCCAATGGATGCTTGGTTATGCCTTGAATGCTTGAGATTTATGAATGAAAGTAAGCTAATGTGTGAATGAATACATTAAATTAATTAGGGGTGAAAATGAGAGGAAAAACCTTTATTTATGCTTGATTTTATAATATTTCCAAAAAATAATCCATCACAGGTTGACCTCAAAGTAAAGAGAATAAAATCCTGCCAAAAAATTAAAATTATTTTTATTTTTGTGACCACTAGGGGATTTTTACTAGGTTTTGTGAATTAAAGTGCATTTAATGATGTTTAATAGGAATATTCTCCAAAGCACACTTAATTAGGGCCAAAAAGTGAATTAAGGGGTCATTTAAACATAAGAAAGGGTTGAATTAGTGATGAAAAGTCTAGAAAAGCATGAGATTTTGTTATGACTCTTTACAACACTTTGAAATAACACTTGGTAAGTGATAAAAAGAGGTTATTTAAGTGAATTATAATGAAAGGGTACTAGAAAAGTGTGAAAATAGGTTACAACACTTCAGAACACTTTTACAAGACATCCTAGAATTCTTAATGATTATCAAGTTCCCAAGACCTAATTTGAATGTGTTGGCCACATTACAACATTAAATCTAGGAAAAATAAAGCCAAAACCATTAGGAGGGCCTCAACATGAGAAAAAGTAGAAGGGTTACTTTTTTGTGTGCACAGTTAGCCCCCACTTTAGTGAGAGAATGAACTTGCTTCAAACTCACACTAAAGTAGTTGAATATGCAATCAAGAGGGCTTTTAATGAAATAATGCTTAGAAAGATGATACAACAATGATTAAGAGGGATGGTCAAGCCCCCAAGATGAAGATCCTATGGAAAACTAAACATGAGCACAAGAAACACATGTGAGAATGATGTAAGGAAAAAGAGAGTTTCAGATCAAGCTTCGATCATTTGTCCATCCCCTTGTGGATCAAATCTAGGTTGTTTATCCATAAAAATAAATTTATACTAACTTTGAGGTGATGGAACCATGATGAAAGAAGAAAATATACCTGATGTGTACTAGAGAGAGACAATACACATTATTTTTTATGTTCTTAATAGAGTTTAGATTAGAGGAAATAGCACAAAAACTTCTTATGAGTTATGGATTGGTAAGGCTCCTACTGTGAAATACTTTAAGGTGTTTCGAAGTAGATGTTACATTAAAAGAGATGATGAAAATATTGGGAAGTTTGATGCTATATGTGATGAAAGGATTTTACTTGGATATTCAACTACCATCAAAGTATATAGATGCTTTAATAAAATATTGAGGAAGATTGTTGAGAGTGCTAATGTGAAAGTTGATGAGGACATCCATAGACCCATTGAGATAAATGAAGTTGAACCTGATGATCCTATCTATGGAAAAGTACTTGAAGAGAATAAGGAGGAGGAAGAATATATATATTGAAGAAGAAACTCTAAAACCTATTGTTAAGACTCCTAAGTATGTCCAGAAGAATCATTCAAAAGAACAGATAATTGGAGATAAGAGTGAAGGTGTGAAGACAAGTAAAGTAGCAACAAAAATAAATTTGTGCTTACTTTATAAAATAGAACCTAAGTCTGTATATGAATCATGTGAAGATGAAAGTTGGGTTAGATCTATGAAAGAAGAGTTACAACAAATAGGGAAGAATCAAACATGGGAACTAGTTCATAGACCTACAGATAAGAATGTAATTGGTTCAAAGTGGGTGTTTAGGAATAAGGTGAATGAAAATGGTGAAGTTATAAGAAACAAAGCAAGACTTGTATGCAAGGTATACTCACAAGTTGAAGGAATAGAATTTGAAGAGACACTTGCCTTGATGGCAAGATGGAACCTATTAGGATTTTTTTTCCATTTTCTACCTACAAGGATTTCAAGGTATATTAGATGGATGTCAAGTCTACATTTCTGAATGGGGAATTGGAAGAAGTATAAATCTAGAACAACCTAAAGGATTTTAGTTATCAGATAAACCGGATATGGTTTGTAAATTAAAGAAAGCATTGTATGGACTAAAACAAGCTCCCAAATCATGGTATACAAGATTGGATAGATACCTGACACAACAAGGATTTAACAAAGGATCTACTGACATCAATCTCTACTTCAAAGTACAAGGTAACCAAAGGTTAATAGCAGTAGTATATGTTGATGATATCATCTTTGGAGGAAATGAAAGTATGTCTAAGAGATTTGCAGAGGAAATGAAAAAATAATATAAATGTCCATAATTGGTGCATTGAATTTATTTCTTGGTCTTCAAGTAAATCAAACTGATAAAGGGATATTCATTTCACAATCTAAGTATGTGAAAGAGTTATCAAAGAAGTTTGGAATGGATGACTCCAAACCAGTTAGTACTCCTATGGTGACCAAATTTCGGCTAAGTAAAGATGATGAATCTTCTAAATTTAATCAGAGCAAATACAGATCTATGACTGGTAGACTATTGTATCTTACTACTACTAGATCAAATAGCATTCATGTAGTATGTTTAGTTTCCATATTTCAAGTTGATCCTAAAGAGGCACATGTTATAGTTGTAAAGAGGATATTCAAATATCTTAAAGGTACACTAGATTATGGTTTACGGTAACTTAAGGATGTTGATTTCACTTTGAGTGCTTATACCAATTGATGCAGGAGCATCCAATGGTGTAAGGGCAATCTTGAATCACCCAAAAATAGTTAGATTTCAAGTTTCTTAGTTTTTTGATGTTTTTACATTTTTGCATACCCTTTTCATCATAATGAAATTCCCAATTTATGGTTTTTATTTTCTATTCCTAGGTTAAAAGATATTGCAGTTTTAGTTTCCCAGATTTGCACCTAAAAATCTTCAAAGTTAGATTTGAGGCACTTAGAGTTCCTGGAACAGCCCTAAAACTTGCCAAAATTAGCATAGAAAATTTTTAGTGCGTTATTGACTTTGAGACCTTTCCAACGGTTCAAACGGTTCGTGAATTGGAGTCTCGGATCAAAAGTTATGGCCCCAAGAAGTTGGTGCACTTTCTAGAAGATACAATTGCAAATGTTCTTTTGAAATTTGAACTTCAAGTTGTAATTTTCGGTACCAAACTGCCTAAACTCAAATTTTAATGTTTTTTTGGCTCCAAACTAAAGAGGAGCTCTATTTATGGGCGGGTTTCTAATTTTTGGGTATCTTTTTGGGGACAAGCTCGCATATTGCGAAAGGCTTATTTTGTAGCTTTTTGTAACTTGCATGTGTTGTAGAACTTGGGGATATGAGATCCTCTACATGTAAGAAGCTCCATTTTTTGAATAATAAAATTATTCTCTTGTTTGTGGGTTACTTTCTATGTCTCGAGTTGCGCCCTCATCAAGTGGTATCAGAGTGAGGTTTTCTTGAGCATGTGGACAGATCGCCAATCATGAGGCAGTTTGCACCAGGACCATGGTTGTGGATCGAGGTCAAGAAAGATGCCTCCAAGAGTGATGCCTGGTAGGCATGGTGGCGCCAAAGGTGGTTGAGGCAGCAAAAATGTTGGTGGAAGAGATGCATTGGCAGCCCTCC
>VDFB02251895.1:0-60631 GCA_007258455.2 Sequoia sempervirens
TCAATAGCTTGACTATTTCTACAAATCTAGTGATGAACTTCCTGATGAAGTTGATTTTTCCAAAGAATGATTTCATTTCCTTCTTACTAGTAGGTGGCTGATTTTTGAGTATGGCTTCCACTCGTTCAGGATCAATAGCAATACCCTTCTCTAAAATGACATGTCCAAGTAACTTTCCTTCAGTAAATCCAAAGATACACTTCTTTGGATTAAGTGAAATTCCAAATTCCCTACATCTTTGAAACACTTTGCACAAGTTTGCTATATGATCACCTTACCTTTTGGAAAAGACTGTCAGATAATCCATATAAATAATTATGCACTTTCCAATGATGTCTTTGAAAGCAATATCCATGACTCTTTGGAAGGTTGCTCCCACATTAATCATTCCAAAGGGAATTCTCCTCTAAGAAAAAGTGCCCCATTTTGTAATGAAAGTAGTTTTATGTCTTTCTTCATATTGCACCATAACTTGGTTATATCCAGAGTACCCATCCAGAAAAGACATCATTTGAGATCCATTGACAATTTTAAGTACCTCATCCAACAAAGGGATTGGATAATTATCATTTTTTTGATGCTCGATTGAGGTTTCTAAAATCCACGCAAAGCTTGATTTCTCCATTCTTCTTTCTTACTGGAACTAGATTGGCAACCTAGGTTGAATGTCTGACTGGAAATATGATACAAGCAGATAGTAGCTTTTGCACCTCCTTTTGAATGATAGGCTCTAGCAAGGCATTAATTTTTCTTTTCCTTTGTCTGAAAGGTCTTGCTCCTGGTTTGAGAGGAATGGTGTGGGTGATAATTGAAGTATCGTATGTCTTCAGATCTTCATAACTCCAGGCTATTACATCCTGATATGTATGCAATGCATCAACAATTCCTCTCCTTTCCTCTCAAGTACACACTTTTCCAATAAAGACATTCTTCACATTATCTGGAGCTCCCATGTTGTATATATCACATTGAATACTGATGGACTCCTTAGCTTCTTTCTCCTAATATTTTACCCTATCAAGATCAAAAATAATTTCTAGCTACACCATTCCTCTTGGAATAGTATTGGTCTTCAAATTAATGACCCCTTCTAAGTCCATCTCCATTTCTTGAGGCTCAGCTTCATCAATGATTTGAGATGTAAACACATCCGAGCTTGCGATAAAGTCCAAGATATGCTTTCCATCTTCAAATACTTGAAATTTAGTCACATTGTCAGGCACTGAAGGTACTGGAGTTAGCTCCACAGTGAACTTCTTCAAGCCAGAAAGTGATAGTGGCTGCAAGGTACTAGCTGCTTGAGCTAGGGAGTTTGCAATTTGGTTCTTACTATGAGGTATCAACTGAATGTTAAAGGTATCAAATCCCTCAATAAGGTCCCATACTCTATGCCTATAATTGGTCATCCTCCTATCATGGCATGAGTATTGCTTCCTAACTTTCCTAACCACTAGTTCTGAGTCTCCAAATACTCACAAAACCTTAACCCTTTTTCTTAGTGCCATGAGCAATCCTTGAATCAAATCCTCATATTCAACAACATTATTAGTACAATTAAATTGAAGTTTGTGAGTGGAAAAGAAAGTTTTACCTCTAGGGATGATTAACTCAAATCCTACTCCAACACCTTGCTTTGATTTGGATCCATCAAATCTTAGTGTCCAACAACCAGAAGCTCTAGATCTTCTTGATTTTTCCTTGGTGTGGCCACTACTAGAGGATTCTTCAAAAGGAATTATACCTTTTCCTTTGGGATCATCTTGAGTACTTTGCACATTAATTCTAATAGTTGGGGTGGGATTGATGCACCTCTGTATCTATTCAACTATTGTTTGTGTGCGAACCCCAACCTTGGTACCTGCAAAACAAGGAGAATGAACACCTCAAGTTAGATATTGCAAGCCAAAACAAGGATTCCCCATGAAATCCATTTACAAATCCAAAATAGGAAAGAAAACAATGAAGAACAAAATATAAATGACAAACTAGATTGAATCATATTTTAAATATGCAAACTCATGATCCCATGGGGGAATTGGTGCCAATTTGATGTGAAAATTGGCCCTTTCCCAATTCCTATGATGAAATATTGATATGTTGAAGATGATATTGATCCACTTTGATGAAAGATGAGAACTCCAAGACAAATCTGCAAAAATCCTAGCTAAGAATTCAATGATGGATGGAAATGGCTAAATATTTTAGCATAATAACTTTTCAATGTTTGTGGATGATCAAATGAGGATATGAGCTCTTTATTTATAGAATTCCAAGATAGATGAATGTCCAAATTTGAGGAATGTGGGACTAACATTCATCCAATGATATGATGCCACTTGTCAAGCTATGAATGGATGAAGGATGTGCAAGATTTGGGGCTTGTGCCAATAAATGCATAATTTTTGAATTTCAAATTTGTTGAAATGACATGCAAGAAGGAAGGAAAATGCAATAAATACCACTTGGCTCAAGGCAAAAGGACATGTAAGATGAATTTATTGCCTTGTTTGGATGTACATGTTGACTTGGGAATTTTGCGAATTCAAATTAAGAGGAATATTCCAAAAGATTCGCCTATTGAGGGAAAATAGAGATTTAATAAATGAATTAAATCCTTTTTTATGTGCAACTTATCTAGAAGGGATGGGACATGGAAATGAGATTAGAAAATTTATCAAGGTTAATTAATTTAATGAGAGAGGTTAGATGATATGACCTATTTGACTCAAATTTATGGATTTATTTAAATCCAAATAGAATATGATAAAGAGGCTAATTAAATAAGGATTTTGATTTATTTAATTAAAAGGGATAGTGTTAAGATTAAATCAAATAAGGTTTTAGTTATTTAATTTAATGGATAGACTTTAGAGATTTAATCAAATAAATTGATTATTTAATTAAATAGGGATAATTAGATCAGATGGATTGATTTAATTAACAAGAGAAAGTGACTTAATTAGACAAAATGACTTATTTAATTAAGAGAGGACTTATTGATGAATTTAATTAGATAGGGGAATTTGATTAAATAGTTAGACTGAGGGATGATTTGGGAAGCAATGATGTTAGTAATTAGGATCAAATGCACAATGTCAATCAGTATATTTTACGTGTCTACAGTTTGACATGGGAAACATTCTAGTTCTGAGTGGGTGGAATTATGAACTCTACACCAACTTGGAAGGAGTAACTCCTCAAAATTCATATCTCTACCTAGATGAATTTGATCTTCTATGCATTTTTGAATAAATTCATGAAAGTTGTCTAACAAGCTGAGTTGACTATCTTCTAGATCATCACCTTCCTCAATAGATTCTACTAATTCCCGAGTGCTACTGGATTCTGTTGTGAATTCAACTAGTGTGGTATGCAACAGGAGGATTTCCTTTGTATCTGATTCCTCAATAGGGATTTCCAAAACCTTATTGCCCATACTTACTTCTGATACTAGTATTTCATTTGTAGTATTCTAATATTTTGTGATCACATACTTCATTCGGGGCTCTCTCTCAATCTTGATTTGATTTGCCACCCCTTTCCAAGGAAGTCACATATGTGAGTGATCAGTTGATACATATCCATTTAAGGCTTTACTAAAGTCTCTTCCTAGAATCAATCCATAAGTATCGGGAATGTCTACTACCTGTATATTAATGACCTGCTGGATTCTAGGGTTTGAGGCAACTTGCATGGGAATCATGTTTAGCTCTCCCACTACATTCACTTCCATTTTGTCCAATTGGGAAACCTTCTTTTTGGAGACAATAGGAGTAATACCTAGGGCTCTACAGACAGCAAAAGGCATCACATTTGTGGAAGCACCTGAATCTAGTAGGAAATTGTGCAAGTTCTTCCAAAAAAATGAACAAAAATTAGAAATGGAGGGGTTTCTGCTCTACCTTGGAACAAGGTTAGTTGCATATCAACTTGGGAAAATTGAATTTTATCTTTTTATTTTCCTTTGTCTCTAGGTTGTGTTGGAACTTGACTTTGATCTTTTGACACTTGAGAACTAGGTACTTTACCAGTTGTTCCACTAATTGTTCTATTTTGTGATACTATATTTGCATTGTAGGATCCTATGACTGCATTTCTAATAGCAGGGAATCTCAATAGTTGGAACATTTGCACTTCCTCAATACTGATCTCTTCTTCATCCAAAGGGCCATTGTAATTCTCAGTGAATTCATTAAGAAATTATAAGATCTCATCTTTGTTACACACTTGATCTATCACATCTTCTTGCTTACTTGATTCCTCCTCTGGCCCATTGTCTTCTCCTCTTGGAATTGGAGCGTGATTCACTACCAAAACTTGAGAATCATAAGGTCCTGATGGCATGAACTCTTGACCACTGGAGTTATTTTCAACCTCATACTAGAAGATGGAGGCCACAGTCTGGAATTATAGGAAATCTAGCTCAAAATGTTGATTTGTCTTGTGGAGCCTACACAATCCGAAAAAGGCTACCTCTGCTAAAAACATACCACTTGAAGGATTCTCTTGAGTAGGAGGTTGATCCAATGGGGTGGGTACACCCCAATTGTTTGGCCTTGTGTTCCATGTCCTATTCTATCTAGGTGGTTGTCTTCTTTCAAATCCTTGCCCCCCAGTCTGCCCTTTGTCAAAATTCTAACCAGAAGACTGTCCTCTATCAAATTTCTGCCCTCTATCAAAGTTTTTCCTAGAATACTATCCTCTATCAAAGCTTTGTCCATGTCCTTGTTGGGGATCCCTATTCTCCCTATTATAATTGGACTGCATACTCCTTTGAGCAGCTTGGAGTTGAATATTCTGATTTCTTAGATAGGTGACCTCCATATTTAGCTCTTTCACCTATTCAATCAACTCATCAAGTCTCTCTTATTCAGGATTACTATAGGGAGTCTAATTCGCATTATTTTGAGGGTATCCTGATACCACCCCAGAGCCTAGAGAGTAGTTCAATACTTCAAAATTCTACAAATATGTGGGGAAACCAACCTAGTATTGTGGATGAAGGGGTTGATTGACACTCTGTTGAGGATAATTAGTTATGGGTGGAACTTGATTCATTAGAGGTCTTGGGTGTGGGACTATAGGCAATTGTGGCACTGGGTTCATAATAGGAGTATGGTTGATGAGAGCTTGATTAAGAGCTTGAATCTGCCCTAGGTGTGCAGTAGGTCCTAATGATGGTAAAGGCCTTGACAAGTGTTTCCGTAGATCTATACTATCCTTAACAGCCTCTGTGTATGCACCAAGTAAGGTAGTCAGAGGATTGGGCCTCCACTTAAGAAATTTGGTTGTAAGACTATCAAGACCTTCATAATAGACTTCTAAAGTAGTGGCATCATCTACAACATAGGGAGCTTGCAACCTAGTATATGCACGGTGGAATATATTATTAAAGGACCCTATAGGATCATTAACTTCTCTCTTAACCTTAGTGAATTGTAGATACAACTCATTAGCACTAATGGGAATCTTGAACTTCTACAAAAAGGTAGTTTCAAGCTCATTCCAATTATGAATCGACCCAACAGGAAAATGATTATACTAGTAAAAGGCATCTTCTCCTAGGGAATAAGGGAAATCCTACATGCAACATCCTCATGGTTGATCCCCTATCCCTAAGAAAAGTTTGTTAAATCCTAATGTGTTCCTCTATAGTCCTATTAGGGTCATTAGTATGGAACCCGGAGCATAAATTCTTAGAGTTCTTTGGAATGACATTGTAATTGTTGAAGGATAATGGAGATGGGTTATTAGCTAGTAAGGCCATTGGTGGAGGTGGGGTTGATAAAGGTTGATTGATGACTGGTTGAGGTTGCTGAATGGGAATAACTTTTGAATCAAATGAAGTTGGGCTTGATGGAGGTGAAGATGATGGGAATGATGGAAGTGGCTAGGTGGATGATGATTCTCCCATTCTTTTGGTCCTTCTTGACCTAGTTGGGATTGGTAACTCCTAAAAATATTCCTCCCCTAGTGTAGATCTAGTTCTTCTTCAAAATATTTCAGGAGAAATGGCAGATAGAAAATGATCCATATTTCTTATTCAAGCCCTCCTTCTAGCACCAATCTATTGATGGTATTTTTTGCACAGCAACAATGCAGATAGAATATGATACTCTATCTCTCTTGAAAGGTAAATCTCTATCAGCAAGCCTCAAGAGATAACCCCAAGGTCTCTAATGTCAGGTCTTAAAAAATGCAGTGAAACAACTCAGAGATAATGTGAAATTGCTGGTAATCACAAGGGTCCTTACAAAACAAATGTTGGAACTTCAAATTTATCAGATTTTGCAATGTGGTGATACTTGAAATCCTAAATCTAACTCAGATAATAAATAAAAATAAAATATAAAGGTTTAGAGAGATTATATGACTAAAATTACTCCTAAGACCAACAATGAAAATGACAAAACACTCAAAATGGACTAATCCCTTGAAACCAATTCCTGCTCAACCCAGATTTAATCTGTAATTTCACAGAAATAGTGCAATCTTCTAAGGAATTAAAGATTTTTAGATAATGAGGCATTCACCCAAATCAACCCTATTTTTCAATTGAAATGAATAAATACTCACAATTGAACTTATCACAAATTTTAAGGTCTAGGCTAGCTTTACACAACAACTTACAATCAACAAGCTGCTAAAAGTATGGACTAGGGATTGCTCAAACACCTCAAGTATTAAATAATAAACACCATTGCATCATAGCTAACTTTAAATCTAACATATACTGAATGATCTCAAAGAAATATTAAAGGATGGAATAACAAGAACCATGCAAGATAAATCAACACAAGAAAGAGCACCAAAGAACAATGTCTTTGCTTATATTGAATCACCCAATGTTGCAACAATTCCAGTATTCAATATTACAAAATTTTCTCTCAAAAATACTAACTCCTAACTCTAGCTCTTGCACTATCAGTTAGCTTTCTCTATTTTCTAACCCTTACAAATGAGGAAAAATGCCGAATTTATAGAATCCCATACTAGATTAGCCTAATTAGGGTTACAAAATGGGCGGCCAAAAATAGGTCAGCCTAGAAGCTTCCTTTAATAAAATAATATTCCTTGCATTTAATATCTAGGGCTTCCTCTAGGTTAGCCTGGATTCTCTAATAACATCCTCATGTAGAAAAAACTGCAAGGTCACTCATCTGGCTAGCTGGAAGTTGCACACCTAACACAAAGATCTATGTGGCATCCAGTTGGTGATTTTCCTTTTCCTTGTCAACTTCTAATTTATTGGACATCTCTTTGAATTTTTCCAATATTTCTTTCATATCTTCTGGATCTGGTGTTGGAATAAACTTAATTCTTGTTTTATAAATTTTTAATTCATCAACATATTTTGGTATCATTTTATCCCAATCTATCTACAACTCATGGTACTTATCAAGCTTCGAAATGTATATGGAAGCATCTTCTAAATGATCCTTGGAAATATGTGCACCCTCAGAAGGGGCATAAATCTCATGCCACCACCCCTGCAATCTGCTTATGCTCATGTTTTTCTGGCCAAACTTTCTCCTTCCAGTTATGATTTCAAGGAAAGTAATACAACTATCATGTATCTCCTTCATTCCACCCTATATTTTTTTCATCTTCTTCAAGGCCTTTGACAATAGATATTTCCTATAATTTCTCACCTCAAGCCACTCCATTACATTGGCCATGTCATCTGATGTGAAAATTTTCATCTTAGCCAACTCTTCTTTGGGTACCTGGAGGATCCTCTTCAATTCTCCCACAATTGAATCATCAATTTTTCCACAATCTACAATAAATTGGGAAATATCCTCAAGAAATTTAGTAGCCTCAGTATGGATGCAAAAAATCTTCTCAATGGATTCACCCACTCTCCTACGAACTTCTTGAAGCCACTCATGTGTATTGTATGCTGAGGATTTCAACTTTTCTATTTCTAACACAGCCTCCTTAGGAAACAATCATTCAGGCACAACTCCCTCACTTCCCATTGACTATAGGGGCCTCATCAAATGTTGCACAGACTTATACACATCATTCAATTTCTTCTATAATTTCTCCTTTTCTTCTATCTCCTTGTACAATCTCCTCAAAATGGCCTAAGAGGACTCTTGAAATTCTTCCTTCTCCTGATCTTTGCTTGTAGGTCCCAGGTTAATCATCTACACCTTGTAGTCTGAAGACCTAACTTCATCTTCTTTAAACTTGCTTGAAGGAGGGACTACCACATAAACCACCCTATTATTGAATTCATCCCTTGTGATTCTAGATTCAGTCCTGGCTTTTTTCCTTTGCTTGGGTTGTCCAAACTGTTCTAGAGATTTGTCCCAACTTGGTGTTTCTTCCTACACAATGATTGGTTGTTTGCTTAGTCTCCTTTCTAGCCAGTCTAGAGTTTTGGATGCTTCAGTTGTCACTTCTCTTTCAGGACTATTAACCACATTAACCTTGACATCTTTTTCAACCTCTAGTTGATCTTCTTGTCTTTCTTCCTAGCCCTGGTTGGGACTATCCACAACATCATCTTCTTTACCAGCTTCCTCTTCTGGATTTTTTGATGGCTCATCCACTACTACCCTCTTAGGAAACTTTGATAATCTTCCTTGTACAACGTCTAATTCTATGTTTTTAATTTCAGCCCCTAAGGTTGATTGCTTCATTTCTTTGACAAACTCCCTCCACTCTCCACTGTCAGGAGTGGAAATTTTATCATCTTCCTCATTCAATTGTTTAGGGTTATTTGATATATTTCCTTCCTTTGGAAGTGCCTCTTCATCAATTTCCACATCTTGGTGTGAATGTAGAGAAGGGATGGGAGAATTATTTCCTATAGCTGCTCTCTTCTAAATTTCATACGTAGGTTCCTCTTCATTAGGCAGCTCTTCTTCTACTATTTTCACTCCCTCTACTTGAGAAGCTTTCTGCTTGGGATAATTTCTCCTTACATAGAATTGGGGTTTCTCCCCTAAGCTTTCCAACTCTATAACATTTGCAGCTGAAGGAGCATCTGTGGTAGCTTTGTTCTTCATGGATTTTTCAACCTTTTGTCTTTCAATCACTATTCTTCTATTCATTAGTGGTTGTGAGGTTTTCGTTGTTTCAATATGAGTACTATTCTAAGGAACTCTCTTTGTTTTCCCTTGGCTCCTAGTTCTTTTGATTGACACTGTTTCTTGGATGGCCCCTTCATCATTAGGCTCAGCAGCTTCATCTTGCTTATTAGCTTCAACTTCCTCTTGATCATGAGACTACATGTCCTCCATCAGATCATAAGTGAACTTAACACCATCAACCTCCAATTCTAGAACTTGATGCTTGACCCACAACCTAGAATACTTCTTGATAGGTTTTATGAGTTGATTTAAATCAGTTACCTCCTCCTCAGATCAATTAATTGGAGGTAAAGGCCTATTCTTATATGGTTCATAATCATGATGTTGAATGAGATCTTCTTCATCATCCTCCACCCGATCTGGTACTTCTACAACTCTGTATAATCTGATCAACTTCAAAGGTAGCCTGGAGAATATTCTTCTGATGACCTCCCACTCATCTCTACAATTGGCCCAATAATCTTCAATATGATCCTTGTGTCTGAAAGTTCTATTTTCTTGCTTGGCAGCCTTACCATAAGGATCAAAATTTCCTCTATTAGTATGAGAGTATAACTCAAATTGAGTCATCTCCTTCTCTAAATGTTGGGAACTCTAAATAGAAGGGTAGGCCTCCAATACTCCTACTCTCAATGGCAATTTTGATCCCAACCCTTTCTTCTTTATATTTCCTCTTTGCAAGACCTCCTCAAAACCAACCATCTGTTTAGTCAATTCCAACAGGATGAGCTTGTTGGCGAGATATTAAGGTAATCTGAGAGGTACAACTAGTGATCCCTATACTCGAATATATGTAAACCTTTGAAATTGGATGAACCATTGACCATAGTTCTTTATTAAATCCATTGCATCTATAGAGATTCTTATGTGAAGGGAATCTTGTAACAATCTAGGAATGTACATAAAGAAGGAATCATTGGCCCTTCTATAGTTTGATGTCTTATATTTCAATTGGGGATATACCTCCCATATTCTATCCTTCCCCAAGACTTCTTTATAGCTAAGACCTTTGTATTTTTTTTGTGTGCCAACATATACACCAAATATGAAGTCATAGTGAACTTATTGGTCTCTTATATACTTCTCAGTTGGGCATCTATGTTGTTGCTAATGATCCTTGCCCAATGATAGTGCTTTTTGGCCACAATCTAAGTAATGGGGTGGAACATCCATGGTTGGAATATATGGGCCTCTTCCACTCCCATGAATCTACCTAGGAGAGTTATGATTTCATTATATTCCTGCTTAAAATAACTCTTTTGCAATTGCTTGGGCAGTGTTAAATAATGGGGCTTTGGCTTCAGAATCCAAGCATTATTCATTATCTCTATAGTTTGGTTAGGATCTTCCTAATAAAATTTAGTAAATTCCCCAATGTTTATTTCTTCAATCAGCTTATGATGAGAAGCAATGTTGAAAACCTCTATAATGGATTCCTCTATCAGATTTTCCATCACCCTCCCTTGGGGCCCAACAATGATCCTTAACCTGGGATCATAGTTCTTTGCACACTCTAGACATAGTTGTGTGGGTGTAAATCATGTTGCTTGTGCTAGTCTTGTGTGGGTGATCTTTTGTGTAAGCTCAGTAGGTTCCTTTCCAAACATCCTCTATTGGAAGTCATCATAATCAATATGGCCCATGTTTGTGTTTGTGATCCTCAACCATGCAGAGGAAAGCTTTGTCTCAGGCTAGATGCCCTTGAAATCATACTTCATCCTCTCTTGCCTTTTTCTAACCTCTTATTGTGCCAAAGCAACCTTGTTCTTGGTTGTTTTGTCTGGACTCTCTACTGCATGCATCTGTTAACACAAAACCACAATTACCAGGATGAAAGTACACATTTAAACCTAACCCAGTAATCAATCTAATCACATAATCATTATAAATATTCATCTTGAACAAGCATTACTCATTTTATTGAGTTTTCATGTCATAGCAAAGAAAATCAAAGAATCTGTGCCTGCTTGAATTTTCCAAATTTGATCAAATGAATGCAAACACCTTAATCTCACTTGGAAAATATAAATCCATGAGATGCAAGATAGTAAATTATTAGTGCACACATTATTTTTAAGCCCTAAATTTAACATGACATCCTGGTGTGAGCATTAAGCATGACATTCAAAAGAAATAAGAAAATCTTCCCCTCCTAGAATTAACCAATATTTGGAAAATCCAAGGTGACATAAAAATTTTTAACCAAATTTTTGGTCATCGTTCATCTTGCAGAAGTGAGCGACTCTTGGATAATCTGAGCTCCCTCGAATTATCTAAGTGGATTAAGGCTTGACTAATCTAGGCTAGCTCAGATTCATTATGATTTTCCTGGGCACTAAAAATTTCTAAGTTTCAAAAGATTTACATTAAATTCATTAGGTTGGATCACTTTCTTTGCTAAATCAATCTTTTCAACCATTTTAGAGCTATCATTCTCACAATTGGCATGCAATATCTAAGTACCTCTAATCTAATCATTTTCATTCAGCTTACAAACTTGGATTTGTCCTTCTAGGGTTTGTACAGAATGGGCGAAGAGAAGGGATTCAACTTTCCTCCATAATTTCAACTTCCAAGGCTCAACACAGAGTTCTCCTAATTCGCACTCTCCAAAATCATTTAACAAGAAACCCTACACGTTTAATCTCTATGTCCTAGCAAATGAATGACAGAACAACAAACCCTAACTATGCCCAAAAAACTATAACCAACACCATAAATGAACCCTTGCGACCTCATGAATGAATTAACTCTATTCACAACCCAATGGACACAAGAGTAAACATTGAAGTAGATTAAAGTGGAAAAAGAAATGAAATGACATACCTTTAATGCGAAACCCTGGAGAGGACACCAAAGAAATCAAGAGGAAAATGAAACACAATTTGAGTGAGAGATCCCTCAAGAATAGGACAAATCAATGCATAATGAAAGATGGTTGGATGATTCTCAACCTTCTTCAAATACAAATGAGAGAAATGAAGGGAAAAATCAAATGTAAAGCCAATTTAGCACAATTAATGACCTTCATTAATGATCGACAAGACATTTCACAATTTTTGGAAACATGACCCCATAGTGGATTTTGGATAATCTGAGGTACCTCAAATTATCTGACCAGATTAAGGGTTAGGTAATCTGAGCCTGCTCGGATTTTCCAAAAATTCCCAACACTTATCTAGTTTTGCCTATTTTCACAAGTTTGGACCTGAAGGTGATTTCCAAGGGTTGAATCATGATTTTAAGCTGCAAGAGAGCATCCCAAATAGAAAGTTCATCAATGCACATAGGTGAATCAAGAATTAGACTGAGGAACTTATCCCTTAAGGGGATGAAGTCAAGACCCTACGCAAAGCAAACAAGAAAGGAAAGCAAAGAAAGGAGGGTCCCTACTTTTAGTGGGGTGTGTGTGTGAAAAATGCAAAACACAATCCTCACAAACAACCAGAGGACCTAGCTAAAGGAGAAAAGGAGGAAAGATGCAAACGCATTGAGTCTGATTGAAGGAGCCTTGATAGAGGCCATTTTTCCTAAAATATCAACAACTAACTACAAAACAAAAGCTTGGGAAACCCTCCAAACCAGTTACAAAGGGACTGATAAAGTCATTTTAGTGAAGCTCCAGATGCTTCGAAGAGATTTTGAGACTCTCCAAATGAAGGATAGTGAGTCTATCTCATGAATTCCACACAAGAATTTATAGTTTGATAAACCAGTTGAGAATGAATGGAGAAACCATGGAAAATCAAAGGATTGTGGAGAAAATCCTCAAAAGTCTACCCACAAAGTTTGATCTAGTTGTGATTTCCATTGAAGAGGAAAAGGACCTCTCAACATTGTCTATTGATGAGCTGATGGGTTCTCTACAAACCCATGAGAAACGCCCAAATAGGTCTAAAATTTCTTCCCATGAGCAATAATTCAAAGCTCAAGCCAATGCAAGAGGCCTGGGGAGAGGTGGAAACAACTTTGGACATGGTAGAGGCAGGTCTAGATGTGGAAGTGTTTGAGAAGATAGCTTAGGACGAGCACACAACCAAGAGGGAGCAAGCAGTTCTCAGTCCAACTCTAGACAAGCCATGAAAAACAACAGCTCGAGTTGGAAGTTTGATAAGAGAAATATTGAATGTTATTATTGCCATAAGTTTGGCCATTATACAAGTGAGTGTTAGAAAAAGTAGCATGGTCAGTCCAAGCAAAGTGCGAATGTGGCTGATGAAAAAGTGGTTGAAGGTAATTAGAAAAAGGCCTTTATCATGCACAACATTGCTAAGCAAGGCAATGATGAGGTATGGTTTTTAGACAGTGGCTATAGAAACCACATGAGTGGTAATGAAATCTTGTTTTCTTTCATTGATAAAAATGTCAAGTATAAAATAAAAATGGGGAACAATGAAATAGCTCCAGTTGTGGGAAAAGGGTCTATTTTGTTTCACACCAAGCAAGGTGAGAAGGAGATTGACAATGTGTATTTTTCCCCTGGTATAAAGCACAATCTCATGAGTAGTGGATAATTAGTCCAAAAAGGTTATAAAGTGTTGGTGGAGAAGGGTGAATGCATTATTTATGAGAAGGATGGAAGAAAGAAAATAATTGTAGTAGTGGAAATGATGAAGAATAGAATGTTTCCATTGAGGCTAGAAAGGTGTTTCTCAGCTCAGTCTGTAGCTACGAGAAAATATACAGCAGTATAATAGAAAGAAACCTTCAAGACAGTCATTCAAGACCCTTCCAAGCTTTGGAATCTTAGGTATGGACACTTAGGCTATGCTAGTTTAAATATTTTGTCAAAGAAGGGTATGGTTGGAGGTTTATCAACCATAGTAGATCCTAGTGGCAGATGTGAAACCTACATTTTAGGTAAGCAACATAGAAAACTCTGTCAATCAAGAAATTCTAGAAGGGAAAGAGCACCATTGGAGCTGGTGCACATTGATTTGTGTGGGCCTATGCAAACACTTTCTATTGGTAAGAGCCAATATTTCATGACCTTCATAGATGATTATAGCTATAAGACATGGGTTTATTTTTTATAGCATAAATCTAAAGCATATGACAAGTTTGTAGTGTTTAAATCCCAGGCTGAAAAGGAGAGTGGACATTTAATTAAGGTCCTAAGGTTAGATAGAGGGGGAAAGTATACCTCCAATAAATTTGTGAATTTTTGCAAGCAACGAGGCATTAAGAAGGAGCTAACAACAACCTATACTCTACAGAAAAATGGAGTGGCTGAGAGGAAAAATAAAACCATTGTGGAGATGGAAAGAAGCATGCTTAAAGCCAAGAGACTCCCAGATGAATATTGGGGAGAAGTTGTAGCAACAATAGTTTATTTGATAAATAGAAGTCCTACAAAGGTAGTTTTTGACAAGATTTGACAAGAGGCATGGGAAAAATGCAAGTGGATGGTTGAGCACTTGAGAGTGTTCAGGTGTGTGGCATATGCATTTGTGCCAAAAGAGAAGAGGAAAAAGTTGGATGACAAGGGTAAGAAGTCCATCTTCATGGGGCTATAGTGAAGAGTCCAAATCCTATAGGCTATACAACCTAGTCACCAAGAAAATAGTCATCAGCAGAGATGTGGAGTTCTTAGAGGATGAGTCATGGCATGGCCTGATAGGTTCTGACAACTCCCAATAGCTCCCGATAGCTTCAGGTGAAGAAGGAAAAGAGTATGAAGTGTAGCATGATGATTTTATGGAGCCTGCAGTTGCTCCCAATAGCTCCAGACCAACTCTAGACTACTATGGGCTGCTCTGAACTAGCTCTGGACCACTCCAAACCAGCTTCAGACCACTCCAAACCAATGCATAAACACAAACAAAGAGTTCTAGATAGCTCCAGATAGGGTCTTCTCAACAAAGCAACAATAATAGTGAAAGTTTAGATCCCACTCTCACCTCCCTAATGCCAAGAAATACCAAGATTCTAAGGGAGATCTACCAAAATAAAAGGTATGATGAAGACTTTTATGAGAGTGTGAATTTTGCATTATTTTCTCATAGTGATCCAATTTATTTTAAGGATGTTGTGAAAGAAAAGAAATGGTGTGAAGCCATGGATGAAGAGATAGATGCAATAGAAAGGAATAGAACATGGGAGCTAATTGATTTGCCTCCCAATAAGCAAGTAATTGGAGTGAAATGGGTCTATAAGACCAAAAGCAATGTCGATGGAAGAATAGAGAGGCATAAGGCAAGATTATTTGTCAAGGGATACAAACAACACTTTGGGAGAGATTATGATGAGACATATGCTCATGTTGCAAGGATGGAAATTGTGTGGGAAGTCATAGAAATTGCAGCCCAACATAAGTGGAAGGTATTTTAAATGGATGTGAAATTTTCCTTCTTGAATGGAGTGTTGAAAGAAGAAGTGTATGTGGAGCAACCACCTGGTTATGAAGTTTTGGGTCAAGAAAACAAGGTATGCAGGCTGAAGAAAACTCTTTCTGGGCTGAAACAAGCACCACAGGCATGGTACAACAAGATTGACTCATATTTTTTGAGGAATGAATTTAGAAAAAGTGTTGATGATCCCACTCTTTACATCAAGGCAGTTCATGGTAAGATTTTAATTATTGTCTTGTATGTTGATGATTTAGTTTTCACTGGGGATAATGATTTCCTCATTGTTGATTTTAAAGAGGCCATGAAAAGAGAGTTTGAAATGGCATACTTAGGTCTCTTGACGTATTTTCTAGGCATAGAAGTAAAACAAATGCATGATGGTATTTTTATCTCTCAAGAAAAGTATGCAGCAAATATTTTGAAGAGGTTTAGGATGCAACATAGCAAGCATACCCCTACACCAACAACCATAGGTTTGAAGTTGAGCAAGGAAGATTGCAACAACATTGTGAATCTGACCATGTATAAAAGTTTGATTGGAAGTTTCATGTATTCAACAACAACTAGGCCTGATATAATGTATAGTGTAAGTCTAATTTCCAGATTTATGGAGACTCCAAAAGAGTCACATTGGTAAGCAGGTAAGAGAATCCTAAGGTATGTAAATGGAACCAAATAATATGCAATTTTGTATGGTGCAACAAATGATTTTGGGCTGGTTGGTTACATGGATAGTGATTGGGTAGGGAGTATGGATGATAGAAAGAGCACATCTGGATATGTGTTTCACTTGGGATTGGGAGTCATTTCATGGGATTCCGAGAAACAACCCATAGTTTCCCTATCTACATCTGAGGTTGAGTATATAGAAACAAATACAACATGCCAAGTTATTTGGCTAAGAAGGACTTTAGCAAATTTGAAGGAAGAACAAAAGGATCGAAAAACTATATTTTGTGACAATGTTTCATCAATAGCTTTATTGAAGAATCCTTCTTTTCATGGAAGAAGCAAGCACATTGAAAGGTGAAATCAAAATGAGATTGTGTAGGTCTAAGCAGTAGTTTGTAGACATTTTTAGCAAATATTTGAGTAGAGATTGCTTTGAACGCCTAAGAAGAAATCTAGGTGTTGTTGATTTGTATGAAGAATGATGTTGTTTGACAGCTCAATCAAAGGGGGAGTGTTGGAAATATTTATTGCATGAACCTTCTTACATCAACTCCCCAACTGTCTGTCAAGAGCTTTCAACGGTTGTTTCTTTTTGGGGATTTTCATCCCTATCCTACTCCTAACTGCAAATAATTTATTGTGGTAGGTGAATTCAAATTTTGAGAGGGAATTTTTTGAATGAAAACAAATAGAAGGAATGTAACAGTTAGATTTGAGGTCTACAGAAGAGTGAGCAGCAAGTAAGTTGCAAGAAGGTGGAGTTGCAATAGCAATAGAGAATGTTTTTTGTGTGAAGTACAAAATGTTTGCAGGGAGCAGCAGATAGCTCCAATTTGTTATGTGCATGTGTAGGGAGTAGCAGATTACTCCAGATTGGTCAGTGTTTGTAGGGAGTAGTAGATAGCTCCAAATTGTTCAATGTAGGAAGAACTAAAGTGAGCTCTGAGAAGCTTCTGATTGTCCTATGTGTGTGTGTAGCTCCAGATTGTTGCAAATCTAGTTTGTTATCTATAGTTTGTAGTTTGAAGTTTGAAATCATTTTGTAATGGTCATTTTTCTAAGTTAATAGAAGAAGAAAGTTTGCATGCCTAGTTGTGTGTCTCCAAATCTATTTTGGTCTTTTGTTATTCCACATTTGTTTTTGGTATTCGCTATTGATTAGGAAATAGGGCAATAGCTTTGTATGTATTTTTTATTTAAATTTATTTCATGGTATCAGAGCATTAATATATTTTGAAAAAAATCTATTCCTAGAGAGGAGTCACTATGATGCAAAGCATCAAAGAAAAACACTCAATCATTAGGGAACTTCAGTCCCAAACAAAATCAGGAGAAGATCAAATTGACCAAGCAACCAAAATTTCTTCATTTCTTCAAAATCTCTACAAATTTACTTGATTCTTCAACTCACAAAGTCACAAATAATCAAGACAAACATTTATCAGTCTCTAGAACATCATAACCATCATCATTTGAATAGGAACAAAAACAAAAACCTGATTGAAAATTTGAACCAATCCACCTTTGCACTATTCATCCAATTACCCATCTCATCAACTTGATTCTCAAGGAAAAATGTCAACAACCTTTCCTTTCATTGTTCCAACAGATTCACTATTGTGAGCAATCAGACCTTGAACTCCAACAACAAATCTACTTTAACTGTTTCAATGCAAAACATCTTGTAGAAACTTTGACTTCCACATTCATCTAATATACATTCCTCAATAACCCTCTTCTCAAGGAAAATAAACAACTAAGCATACTTTATTTCTCACAAACTAACTTTAGGCCTTTACATCACTATGGACCTCATCAAATCAAATTAGGAACATTTTCACAAGACACTACATTACTAGATTCTTCAACTTTTGCAGACCTATACCTCTATTTTTATAGTGTCGCAGCCAAGCCCTATTTTATTCTTGGGCTAATCTTGCACAAAATCAACAAAACAATGAACTTGTCTTCAAAAGCTTCTTCCAAGCATTTGAAACCTTTCATAACATCATTAAAGAAAAATTAGATCAAACTCTAATATTCTATCTACCGTTTTCATCAAATTCTCTATTTTAACACTTATTCCATCCATTTCCTTGTAGGTAATCAAAGCCCTAAATTGGGTGATATAGTTTTATTACTTTTGCAACAACACAAAATATTTACAAGTTTAGGAATCCATTTCAAAGCATTTAAACATATTCCAAAAGAATTACCACTTTCTTTAGAAAATATAGAAGAAACAACTCACTATCTACTGATAAAAGCCCCCAATTAGGCCACTTTTGTGAAGCAACCAACCACAAATTGACTCCAATTTCCTCAATAACTAGAAACAGTCTTTATTATTGCCTCAAAACATGAGATTCACTAACTTTTAAGAGCCAAGAGGCCCAAAAGTACACCAAATACTCAAACCCTTGATTTGTGCACAAACAAGCTTGACAAGTGAGGGTTTATACGAAAAACATACTCCAACCCTCTACATGCTTTGCACCTGTTACGAACACATAGAAATAAGTCTGCACACATAAAATGAACCCCCTTCAAACCTTTCCCAATGTTACTTCATTTGTTCACAACTTGTAGGCTTCAAGTTTGAAAGGAAAACTCAAAAAATTAGCTTTGTATCAGCAATATGACTCCATATTCTCATTACCCCTGCAATAACACACTCCACAAAACTAAAAAGGCATCAAAACAATCCATTCCGCTGACCAACTAACCCTACATCGGTGGAATTTCCATTAGATTTTTAATGGAATCTCAAAACTGTTGATTAAAGAACATAGTCTGAGGCATAAATAATTAGCCTCTCATTCTTTATTCTTGAAATGAACAACCACTCAATCTTCCAAATGAAAGTTAGCACCTTTATTGATGAAAAAAACAAGAAAAAACTAGGCCTCTAAATTGCTTTTACTGCCTATACAAAACTGAAACAAGGAAAGGAAAGTTACTAAGACTGAAACATGGCCCCCTTTACTCATCCTTTTCAAGGCTTTATATAGCTTTCGCAACTAGTAAGGCAACTTCCTTTTCAAATTCTAACTATGTAACTACCCTTTCCATCGAAGTGTTCCTTCATCTTCCTTGATTTTCTCGATTTTCTTGCTCTTTTTACATATTGGACAATATCACAAGTTTGTATTTGTTTTTTTTTTCATCTCTTTGTCCACCTTAGACTTATTACATGGCTTTAATATATTCAAATTAGTCTTTACATAGCCTTGACACATCCTTTTAGGCTTGAACACACAAATTTGACAAATTAGCCTTTTGAAGTCATTTCATGATCAAGGTGCTCCTACACCACACTACTATAGGAATGTAAGGAGTTTAACAACCCAAGTTGAAGTGGCACTTCACTTGGCTAAATGAATATGTAATGCTATAGTACACAAGGAATAATAAATAATAAAAAATACAATGAAAGGATCGTCTATATTGGAAGTAAAGAGGGGAAATTACTTGGCAAATGATAGAACAACCTTGAATCGGCATCAAAATAGGAAATCAAACCACAAATAGGAAGTCAAATGTGTATCTAAATAAATAGAAATGCACGTCATGGTATTTCAAATTGGTGGAATCACACCACATGAAGTGATAATTAGAATTTAAGGTTCTAGGGAAATTCCCGCCATTAATTCACCATGGAAAATTCATCAACAGAAAATTCACCACAGTGGAAAATTAACCACATTAATATTTTTTAAAATATATTTTGAGAACTTTGATTTTATTAAAAATATTAATGCAGTTAATTTTCCGTCGCGGTGAATTTTCCATCGGTGAATTTTCCATGGCGGTGAACTACTGATGGTGAATTTACCATCGATGAATTGCTAGCGGTGAATTTATCGTATGCTAGAATTTAAATTCCTTTTATATGTTTCTAAGATCATTTTAATGTTAAAAAATGAAATAAATAATATAGCACAGCTAAGAGAAGATGGAGGGGCCCTAGGGAATAAGAAAGCAGAGGTGAAGGGGAGGAGTCAAACTTGAGGCAAATGGAAAGCTAAAAACAACAAGCCACACCTTGTGATTAAGGATGGAAGAAAGATATAAGGACAAAATCAGAGGCTGTGTGGAGATTGGGAGGATAGTGAGGGGGTTGTGTGGGACAATTTTGAGAGGGGATAGCTTCAGCGACCATTTTAATAATATTTTAAATGGAAAACAATAGATGAAAGGCATGGGGTATCGTGGTAGATTGAGCAAATGAAGGAGTTGCGCCATAGCTAGAGGAGGGTCGATGATAGAAGAAAATAAAATATAAAATAAACTTCCTATGATATTTAATACTGGTAGATTAAGGTCAATAATAAGATACCACACCATATAGAAGAAGATGAGAATTCATGCGTGGGAGTGAGTAACAATGAATTTAAAATTTGCAGATTGTAATTGATTGTAGTTGTAAATATTATTCCTATGGAATAAGAAATCAATTCGAGAAAGTTGAATTGTTTTAGAATTTTGGTGTCATCTCAATTTGAATGTAATTTGAATTTTCTTACATGATATCAAGTAACCGATTGATAAATTTCATGAAATCTAGAGTTAGATTTAATCAACAAATTGTCAAATTAATGCAATGGTTGGCTACATATTGTGAAATCGAATGGAACTTGTGATCTATGAAATTATGCAAGTTGTGTGTGTGTTTGTGTGAACAATAAGAGAGTAAATCCATCTATGTCAACTTTTCCTCTTACTTTCCAAACCCGAAGAGCCCATCTTCTGATAGAATCAATACTAGGATGATTGCCATAAAATATACCAACAAGTGGGATCCTAAGCCAATTATTTGAATTGGTAAGTGATGCAGAGGGTCAGGGACTTTGAAAGAAACACAAATATTTCAAGGATTAAAGGTTGCAATCTCAAGCTATCTCCCAAGCACCCTAATGGAGACAAGGCTTAATGATGCACTAATCGCTTGTATGCTCTCTTTATGGACCCAAACCCTTGGAACACCCTTAAGAGACTTAAGAAAACTTTTTTTGAATGATTTCAAAGCCCAACCCTCTGACTTAGACACAAAACCAATTTTTCACCTTAACTAGGCTACTAGCCCAACTAGGCCTCCTGCAGTGATTTTTTGACTTTGCACTTCAAACTTTCCAAAGGAACCTCCAAAGTAATCATTGAATAAAATGTGTTTTGTGATGATACATAACATACTAGTTTCTTGATGGCACTTGTTTTGGAGCACACCAATCAAAAATATGTTGTTTCCTCAAATTTAGGCCTAATTAGCCCTCTTTTTCAAAGCAACCCCTCTTTAAACTCAACCCCTAACCATGAAACTTTTAGAAGTCTCCTAAAATGACTCAAAACCAAGGAATCCAAGTTTTTAGACCTCTATGACACATCTAGCATGCTCCAGCACAAACCCCTCCTCAACTTGCCTAAAAAACTAGGGCTTCTTGAAAACTAACCTTCCAATCACTTCCAGAACTTTCTCATTGACTCTACACCATTAGGAAAACATATTTAGTCGATCCAAACTTAAAAACATGCCCCTCATTAAGGCAGATCTTCTGCTGCGACACCCTAGCCTCCATCTTCAAGCATTTTTCACAATGAAATCTTGGTGTACACCGTTTGATTCTTCTTCCCTGTATGTTAGTTTGTTAAATATGTATGTTACATGTTAGGAATGATCCATTTCATAGGTCACAGCAGCATTCTACCTTGAAATGGATTAGTAAGAAGGGAAGCAGGAACATCAATTTAGATCGTCCCATCTTCTTTAACTTGATTATTACAAAGTTCCTCTAAAACCCTAGGGGTTGGATCAAGAAAAAAAATAGGAGAAGAAACAACCACATGATGACCAAAACCCACAAAAATCACATCACACTCTGGAGAAGGAATAACATCTACAAGAGCACCAAATATTTCATCCATCACTTCACAATCCAAACCTATCTACCTAGGTTTGAAGCACCACAAACCTCCAACTCTTTAGGTTCCTTTGAAACCCTAGGGACAAGAATGGGAACAACAATAAGAGGTGTAAAATAAGCACCATCCTCAATAATCTCAAACTAAAAAAGGACTGAAATAGGAACAAAAATAGGAGGTGAAAAATAGCACCATCCTCAACAATCTCATATTGAACAAAATCAACACCACATATTGATTTAAGAAACCCCATATCTTCTAGAGAAAAAGATAGGCTTTGGCATATTCATAAAATTATGGTCCAATTTGGAAGGGATGAGAAACCCTTTTCTCATATTATAATAGAGTTTTCCTTCAGAGACCCTAGTTCCAGACTCCCCAACAAGCTTATTCATCTTCAAATGGGATTCCAAGAGGATATCTACGATAATTTCATCCTCCTCTTCTTCTGGATCATCCAAAAAACCTCAACATCATCCCCATCAAAAGGAGGGTATCCAAAGATAGTTAGAGAAAAAAGATACTCATCTTCCTCCACCCACCAAGCATCAACATCATCACCTTCCTCTTCATCACCATCCTTCATGTTAGAATCTCCAGTGCAGGAGGAATTAGCCACACCACACACAACTAGGGTTTGTGTGGCTATAGCAACATTCATTAGGATCAGAATTAGTTGACATATCTATAATAACATGTTAATAACAAGATAAAAATTGACTTTAACAATATGGCTCATGACTTCTTTTCCTATAATTTTGGACCAAACTAAAACCTATTACAGATGATAATGTTTAGTTTCTAGATATATAATTTTTCTTACTACTAGATATATTTTTCTATTTATTAATTATTTTTTAAATAAAGGGGCTTATAGACTTGAGGTGAGAGGTATAACTATTTTCTTAAAAACTTCTAATTTACAAAAATGAAAAAAGTCTAATTAATCTAGACATCATTCTCTACATGATCAAAAATAAAAAAATTAGAATTAGTTTAGCTCAAATTATATTAGTCATACATGATGGGTTTTTAAAAATTAGAAATTAGGGCTAATGAAAATATAATTAAAAATAAATCATTAATAAAATATTACACAAATGTATCCTAACCAAAGTTCACCATCATGTGTATCTTTCCATAAAAGGAATTAGAAAAATACTTTCATTTAGGTCAAAATATTCTAGTCGTATACATGAATGTTTTGGCCCAAAACACATAATTTTAAATATGATACTTTGGTAATCCTATACGAAATAAAAATTTATCATTTGGGTGTTAGATTAAATTATATATTTGTAAACTAGAAACAAAATCCTACATTTCATATTTTACACCATGTTAATATTAAGTGTAAGCACTTCAAATGTTTACTCCAACAATAACAACTTTTTTTAGGTAATGACTTTCACCTTTCAGCTAATATAGTGAACCTAGATTCTTGCACTTGCCAATTTTTAGTTTTATTTTCATCTCATTCTTTATTTTCTTTGTTTTCTAGTTGTACTTCAAATTTCTCCTTCAATAAACTTGTTTGTCATTATTATAGCTTATTTTTTTCCCAATGATGTCATGATGATATCACCCTCCCATTGTCTTGGTACTTGGCATTAGACTTTCAAGATTTTGAATGCTCAAATATCAATTACTATGCTTGGATTTTTGTTAGATCTTTCTATAGCATCATAAATTGTCATCCCTAATAATTTCACACTAGATTTTTCTCTCCCTTAAGTAATTGGGCCTAATTGTACACCTAATTTCCTAAATTATGTATTCTATATTCTATTTGGAAATTTATCAATAAAACCCATATAGAAAACCAATGCAAACATCTAATATTTTTCCCTAGACATCTTAGATCCTACAAACTAGGGCCAAGACCTAGTCACCCTAGGTGAATTGGTCTCCCTATTTTACCTTCAAAATTTAATATGTTGGATTCAAAATTTTATTATTTGAATTTCAAATGTCAGATGTCAGCTATGAAGATTTAATTGAGAAATTAGAATAATTCCATATAAATACATAGTCATTTTACCATTTGAAGGATATCTAGCAATTATCAAGCAATTCAAGAGTAGATTTATTGCAAAAATTCAATATCAAATCATCATGTAAAAGTATATGTGATTTTGTTTATATGTTCATGTTGTTTATTGGTGATCTAACCCTTGTAGGTCTTCAAGCGAATCAAGCCAACAACGAACAAGACTTGAAGAGATTTGTATGAATCTAGTCTTTCAAGGAAGCCTTTCTTGAGTGGTAAGCTACATCCATTGTTGTTTCATCATTCATTTATCATTTAGCCTCTATCCCTCAAAAGGATAAGTTCTCTTTGATTGACATTTCCATGTTGGCAAAACAAGGACATACAACTGAGAGGGGGGGGTGAATCAGTTGTCACAAAATATTTTAAACTATTGTATCTTTACTTAACTTAATCTCAGATTTGATGAATGAATAATAAACCATAAGCAATCAACACATCAGAAACACAAAGAACACCAAGATTTTTATGTGGAAACCCTGTTAGGGGAAAAACCATGGTGGAGGTTAGTCCACAATATTATACCTTGTTAAGAGTATAAGAATAAAGGGAATGCACATGCATTCAAGCACACTTCCTAGAGCTCACTACTCAAATACAAAAGATGACTCACTATCCAAGAAAGGTTTGGATTAAGACCATCCAAATTGTGAACTGAGAAAATAGCTTCTACACAAGCCTGCTTACAGTTCCAGTTAAGCACAAAAAAACCTTCTTCACTCTTTGCTCAAACTTCTTCACAGTTCACTCAATCTCCTTCACACTTTGTTCTACAATCGAATGATATTCACACATAAACACATAGGAGCACATCGAGATCTCATAGAATATTCAACAAACTCTATACCGATGAAACAATCACTCTTATATATTTGCAACATGAGATTACATCAACAACTTAGTCATCCAAAACTATAAAACATATTTTCAATGTCAGTCCAAATTTACAAATAAATTTGCAATGTGAATCCACCAAGGTTGGCCACAACATAGTGGAGACCCAAATTAACAAATCCAACACAAAAATACTTCAAATAATTTTTCCTTGAAGATCCACAACATGCTACCAACATCATGTCGGCTAGGAACATGAAAAATCAAACATATGGAGAAAAATATTAGACCACGAGCACACCGATCAATGTGGATGTAGCACAAAGACAAATCACAATCTAGAAGCATCCATGAGCACCAAGAAACAATAGAGAAGCACCCACAGCAATAGAAACACACAAACTTCATTCTAGAACACTAACATAACCCACAGAAATACTGTTAGAACACAATTATTCACAGCACGAATAGATCTTCATGAGGACCTCTGAAACTTTTGGAGGATGAACTAGATGCACTTAGTAGAAAACCTTTTAATCCACAACATTTTATCTTTGATGTATAGAAAAAGACACCTTCATGACCTTCATAGTTCCACAGGGAACCTGCAACACTTCTTTTAACAATTTTCTCAATATCCTTGACATATACAACCTTCAATACACCAAATGCTAATAGTTTTGGCATCAATTACAACCACATATTAGCAACACATCCACAACATCCAAAAATCTCCCCCTTTGGCATTGATGGCAACACATGATGTGAAAAACACCATCAACCCAACTCTCAATCAACACTTACTCCTCCTTAGATTCTAACTCTTCTTCATTTTTCTCTTCTCCCCTAGAAATATTTTTCACATTGCTCTTCTCTCCCTTTGACATCAATGGAAAATATAAGCATTATCTTTCCACATACAAGCTCTGAACCACATATCTACACATTTGACTACTCCCCCTGATTAGTAGCCATGGAAACATCAATCTGAATCGGAATATGATCATGAAATGCACGGATTGATGTAAATTAATGCATCACTAGTTTATATCAAGAGAGGTAATCACCCCTAGCATCCCTTTGTGATAATCAAAAGTATCCTTCGGAAATGGCTTAGTGAAAATATCTACAATCTATTCTTTGGTAGGCACATACTCCAGTCTAACTTATTTCTCACACTTTCTCCCTCAAAAAGTGGAACTTGATTGATATATGCTTGGTCTTAGAGTGTAGCACCAGATTCTTTGATATGTTTATTGCACTTGATTTTTCATAGTATATGGCAATAGGTTCATCATATACTACTCTGATATCATTCAACATTTGTTTCATCCACATCACTTGAGTACAGTTGTTTGCACCAGCAATAGACTCTGCCTCAGTAGTAGATAGAGAAATGGAATTCTACTTTTTTCTCAACCAAGACACTAGCTTCTTCCCTAGAAAGAAGGCACCACCACTAGTAGTCTTCCTATCATCTATAACTCTTGCCCAATCTACATTAGTAAATGCATTTAGAGTAAGAATATCATTCTTAGGATACCAAAGCCCAAAGTCAATTGTTCCTTTCAGATATTTGAAAATTCTCTTAACAGTCACATGGGATTCTTTTGGATAGCCTGAAATATAGCAACCATACACACAAAATTCATAATGTCTGGTCTGGTCTAAGTTAAGTAGAGAAATCCACAAATCAATGGTTTGTACCTTGTTTGATTTTCCTTAGGAGAATCATCATTCTCTATTAATTTGCATCCAGTTACCATGGGATTACCAATAGGTTTTGAGTCTTCCATACCAAACTTCTTCAGCAACTCTCTCACATATTTGGATTGAGATATGAAGATCCCCTTGTCTAACTGAGTAACTTGCAATCACATAAAGAATTGCATCTCTCCAATCATACTCATCTCAAATTCATTCTTCATTTCATCAACAAAATTCATACATAAATTATCATCTCCTCTAAAAATAATGTCATCAACAAAGACCTCAATAATCAACTCTTTGCCAAGATCCAACTTGAAATATAAGTTGTTGTTAATAGTACCTTTATTGAATCCAAGCTTTAGTAAGTATTTATCCAGTCTAGCATACCAGGCACTGGGGGCTTGCTTAAGTCCATATAGAGCTTTCTTCAATTGGAAGACCATGTTTTCCTTGTTAGTTAGTTGAAATCCATCTAGCTGCTCAATGTAAACCTCTTCTTCTAGCTCACCATTTAGAAAAGTAGACTTTACATCAATTTGATAGACTTTATAGTTCTTATATGTAGCATAAGCAAGAAATAATCTTACAGCTTCAATTCTGGAAACAGGGGCAAAGGTTTCTTCAAAATCAATACCTTCAATTTGTGAATACCCTTTACATACCAATCTTGCTTTATTTCAGACCACTTCACCTTGTTCATTCAGCTTATTCTGAAAGACCCATTTAGTACCAATCACATTTTTTTCTTTAGGTCTAGGAACAAGTACCCATGTATTATTCTTTTCAATCTGCATTAATTCTTCCTTCATAGCTTCCATCTAGTGTTCATCATTGCAAGCTTCATTGACATCTTTAGGTTCAATCTTGGACATCAGATTATACTCTTCTACAATCTTTCTTCTAGTTTGCAAACCTTTATTTTTGTCTACTATAATTTTATTTTTAGAGTGATTTAGCTTTACATACCTCAGAGTTTTATGTTTCTCAAGAACTTCTAATTCTTCTGATCTTTCGTCTGCACTTGCACTTGTCTCTGCTTCTTGACTGCCTTGATTTACTAGAACACATGGAACATATGGAACATATGGCACAATTTGAATTTGATTCTATGTCTGAACATTCTTCCCTTTGTTTGTATTGTTTTCATCTTAATCATATCCACAATATCTAGATGATTTAGCATAATCTTCATCAACTTTGACATTTCCACTCTCAACCATTTTTCTTTGTCTTCTATTATAGCACCGATAGGCCTTACTTCTAGTAGAGTATCCTAGAAAGATTCCTTCATCACTTCTTAAATAAAACTTTCCTATATCATCATCTCTCTTGATGTAGCATTTTCTTCCAAAGATCTTGAAGTATTTAACAGTAGGCTTATAACCAAACCATAATTCAAAAGGAGTCTTACCAGAATTAACATTTACATTTTCCTAGTTTAAAGTGTACACAACAATGCTTATAGCTTCACTCCAATAGATATGAGGCACATTTCCTTCAATCATCATTTTTCTAGTAGCATCCAGAACTATTATATTCTTCCTCTCTGCAACTCCATTTTGTTGAGCGGTTCGGGGGAGCAGATAACCATCTTCTAATTCCATGCTCTTCATAGAAATAATTAAACTCCCTGGAGGTGAACTCACCACCTCTATCTGACCTTAAGCATTTGATTTTCAGATCTTTTTCATTCTCTTCCATAGCTTTGAAACTTTTGAACTTTTCTAATGCTTCACATTTTTCTCTTAAGAAAGCAACCCATATCATTCTAGAATAATCATCAATAATCAGCATAAATTACCTTTCACCATAGATACTTCTGACTCTAGAGGGACCACATAGATCAGTATGTTCAACTCCATTTGAATTATGTTGTTTTCTTTGAAAAGAAACTCTATTTTATTTTCCCATCTGACACTCTTTGTAAATTTTTCTAGCAGGCTTTACTAGCTTAGGTAGATCTCTTACTGCTTGAGTGGAACTTATTTTGACTATGTTATCAAAATTCACATGACACAGCCTTCTATTCCATAACCATCTTTCATCTACTTGAGAAATACAAAGGGTGTGCTAACAAAAAACATTAAAGCAAAGAAAAAATATATATATATTAATTGGAAGATGATGAGCCTTGAAGCTCCTTCAGAATACCTTCCCAGAATGATTTTCCCTTTTCCCAACCAACCTTTGCTGCAGTCAACATCTTATTCAGAGATTCCAACTCTATCAGAGTTTCTTTAGCACCATTTGGAGTATCAGGAATCAAGTTTATCTTCTCAAGCCTTTCAATATATTCCAGAGCTTCTCCAACTAGAGTGTATTCCAATCTCACAATGTCACTTAATTGACTGAAATTTCTAATAATTTCTTCCTTCTATTTCTATAAGGAAAGGAAGTTTCTCTATGTGTAGTGATGGCCTTCCAGATAGATCTGTCTTTATCTTTAGATACACTATAAGTACTAGAAACAATAGACAACTGAGACTCAATTGAGTCCATGACAATCTTAATATTCAAAGTGGTATCCAACCACTTCAAGCAATAAGAGAGAACAACATCTTCCTCTAACTCACATAATTTCACCATTTCCATACACTTTTCAACACAAGAATGTGCAAGAGCACATTTTTCATGTAAAGCCAACAACCTTTTCGTTAAGACTAGAGATGAGTATTCCTTGAAAGATTCTAACAATAATCTCATATTTTCAATAGGGGAAAGGGATGTATCAATGGATGCACTGTGTATAGCTTCATGTAAAGCTTTCATAGAATCTCATATCAGTTCCATTCCCTTTTGATGCATTTCAAGAATTTATTTTCTTTCAGATGCTTGCATTGCCTCACCCAACATAACTTTATGAACTAAAGACATCTTTCCCACATCAACATAACCCTCAATCACAGGAAGTTTCAAAAGTTCTTGGGGAATAATTAGTTGAAATCTAATTTTCTTAGATAAAAAACCTTTGAATATATCACCACCAAAAGATGAATCACTAGGATGCTTAAGAGATTTTACAATCTATTTTTCTTCTTCATTTTTCCTGGAGGATTCCACGACCTTCTTTTCTTCCTCTCACCTTTCCTTTTCTTTATCTTCCTCTACTATCTCTTCTTCTTCTTCCTCTTTCTTTTCATCCTTTTCACCTTCATCCTCATTTTTATCTTCATCATTATTATCTTTTTCATTATTGCCCTCTTCCTCATTTTCATCTTTGTCCTATTCTTCCTCAAAATTATCTTGACTTTCTTCTTCATTGCCCTGTCCTTCTTCAAAAAAAAATTTCCTATTACTATCTTCTTCACCTTCAGTATGCTCCAGTGGAGCATCATTATGTACCTCAGGCTCATCTTCACCTTCATTCTGCTCATTAACTTCATTACCAATGGTATTAATTTCAACATCAAAATTATCAGGAATGTATTCATTACCTATACTTGAAGAAACATTTTCGTCAACATTTTCATCAACAACATCATCAATAGTTTTGAGCATACCATACTGTTCTACTGTCTCCTAGATTACTTTTTATATTTCCTTACTTTCTTTGTTAGTTTCTTATTTCTTTTCATCAACATATTCACTCTGCTCTTCATCTAGAACATATCAGCACAAATCCTCTTCAGAGATTTCAGATCATCAGGGGTCAAGTAAGACTCGATCTTATTATATGTTACATTTCTAATATTTTCTTCAAACAGTATGGCCTTATATCTCTTTTCATCATATCATCCCACATGCTTTCAAGAACATATTTTCTTATGTTATCCCATTTTACTTCTAAGACAATAACATATTCAATAGCAACTAATAGCAATGTTTTCTTGTCTTCTTCTCCAACTTTCTCATAGAATTCAGTTGTGGGTTGGAGCATATTCTCAAAATTCAACAAAGCATTAAGAGTTGGCTCTATTGGATGCAAGGAACACTGAGAGGGGGCGGTGAATCAGTGTTCAATGATTTTGAATAACAAATCAGATCTAAAAACCATCAACAACAATAATAGTACTTTATATTACATTAGCAGCACATAACAGATGAAAACATGCAGTCACATCAATAATCACCATAACACTAGATATTTTTACGTGGAAATCCTATTAGGGGAAAAACCACAGTGGAGATTAATCAACAAAGTTTACTCTGTTAAAAGTAAAACAAAAGAGGGGAATGCACTTGCATTTAGGTGCACTACCTAGAGCTCACTGCTCAAACAAGGAGGATCACTGCCTTACAATTATAATATAGATTTCAACAAAATTTTAACTGAGAATATAGCATCTACAAATGCCTAGATTCAGTTCCACTGAAGCACACAATCTGACTTTGGACCTTCTGCTCAAATTTGTTCTGCTCTACTATGTTCTCCTGCTGAAAACCCTTCAGAAGTACAACTAATATTCAATCAATCAACTGTTCTACTCTTTTTCACACACATATACATCTATCTTCACATGACACACACCATGCATACACAAAGTGAATTTCCAATCTTCCTTATATATCCACTAACCTAAAAATTCAATACATGTCATCCTTTCAACAAAATATAATATTCTTTGCACATATCAGCCATGTCGGCCTTAAATATTTAATTAAAAATGAAGCGTACCTTCATAAGTCGGCTATACTTATAGAAGGAACCCACACCATGGTTCTAAACATAAAAGATATCAAAATAATTATTCCACATACATCCGTGATCCACCACATCAAGCATGTTGGCCACAATGAAAAATAGATCATAAGACATGCCACCAAACCTCTTGAATCGAGCTATGATTAATACAACACCACAAAACTTCTTCAGTAGAATAGTGTATGAGCTAAGAAAACTTCCTTGGAGATCCACACTTCAAAATAGTGATCTGGTGAAGTAGTCAGTTCAGCATACCAACCGAATTTCCTATTCTTTAATTTCTTTGTCAGTAGAATACAAAGACTTAGATTCTCTACTGGTATAAGCACAACTGATACTGGGGATCAAACTATAGACTCTAGTTGCCATCAATGAAAACACAAGTAGCCAAAGTCAACCTCATCAAAGTCATATTCCAACAGGCTCAAGTTTATCCCAAGGGGTAGAACTTACTGGAATATCTTGTTCATCTTTCTGATCCACAAAGGTCTCATCAGTTGCCTTAGCCTTCTTTGATTCAAGCTTGGTGTGCACATGTATATCAAAATCATGTTATTATTCATCTTCAGAAGATGACATGATATGTAATCTTTTAGAACCAACGGCTCCTGTAGATGCACCTTCATTGGAGGGTAAACCTCCTCTTTTTCTTCTTGCCAACTTTGCTTCAAGATCTTCTTCTTCTTCATCTTGATCATCAGTAACACTTAGATTTTTCTCCCTTGTTGCCTTTTCTTTCTTTCCTCTCTTTGCAGGGGCAACCAGAGGGGTATTTTTCCTCTTGGATCTTGTGGTAGGTCCAGAGGAAATAGGACCTTTTCCCTTAACATCAGTACTAGTTTCATTCTTCGTTGTAGGGATTGTGTACAACTATTCATGACTATCAAAATTTAATTAGTAGGTATGAAGAAATATCTTCATCAACTCCTACTAAGTGATGAATTTGTACATCAACACAACTATCAATCATTCAAGAAGAAAAACAAGAAATTTATCATGATAAGCACACCTCAAACAACCAACCACATTGAGCCACAAGTCATAGCCATAAGTTCAACTACCTACCAATTTAGGTTGAGAGATAGATAATTTACCCTTGATTGTTAAGTAAAAATTTAATCCAATTTCCACTGATTAGACCTATAAATACAACAAAACCCTTATCTCCAAATTTCAACCTAAAATCATTCTTTCAATATCATTGTACACATGGATATGATACAAAATTATGTATGCATATTAAACATAACATGAAAGACCTCATCAATTCTAATCATATCTAGTTGGCTAATGTTAATAAAGGAAACAAGTCCATTGCCCCACAAAATCAAAATTTACAAATTTTCACAAACCCAATGCCAAATCATACATCCAACTTTGTGCAAATTTTTGATGATAAAAATGATGGTAAAAATTATGATAAGAATGATGAGGAGGATAATCTAGAAAACATTATTGCTCTAATAGATCTTCAACCTCGTAAGGGTAAAACTACTTTTTTACCTGACATCTCTTTCACACATATTTCAATGTATTTATACATGTGCCAGATGGTCCTGTCTAAATCGCTAGATGTAGCAATGATAAACCTATACAAGGTGTACTCATTGATCCTATAAGCTTAGAGAATTTGATCACTTAGGAATTCTTGTATTTTTATAAGATTTATCGAGATTCTTATGAACTTAAAGCATGGTTAAAAAATCATGATGCTTTTTCTCGCCCTATGATAAGTTTGATCACTCTTCCACTTACATTTGGACCAAAAAAATTATAAGTATTGTTCTCCATCATCCCGATGTCAAACCAATTCTATGAGAATCTAGGTTATCCATGGATATGCTCCATGAATGGCGTCTTGTTGATTACCCACAAGTGGATAAATCTCCCATTTGATAATCAAATATACATAGTGCATCATAGTGGGTTTAATCCTTTAACTTCCCATGAAAAAAATTCATTGGATTAAGTTTGGCCTCAACCAACTAGTTAAACCTCATGAAGATTTTTTTTTTGGTCATAACAAAAATTTAAGGAAAAGTGTATAACAAAGTTATCCCTGATTATTAAGATACTACGAAGCCTAATGATCAGTATATAAAACAAATTATTTTGGAAAAAAATAGTGTCTCCATTTCTTCAAAGCCTGAACTATAACATAAAACTCCTGATCATAGACATAATATTTCTTCTTAGCATCATTCAAATTCTCACTAAAATAGGCAATAGGCTTACCTTCTTGACTCAAAATAGCTCCTATGGCACTGCCACTAGCATCATAATCTACCTAAAAGACCTTATTGAAATTTGAAAGTACCAAAATAGGTTGTTCTATGACTTTCTTCTTCAATATATCAAAACACTTTGTTGCTCCTATAGCCCATTTAAAATCCTTTCTATCCCTTCTCCTTGTTTCAGTTAGAGGTGCATAAATACTACTAAAATTCTTAATAAACTTTCTATAAAAACTTGCTAGACCATGAAATGATCTTACCTTTGTAACACTCCTTGGGGTAGGCCATTCATTGATAGATCCCACCTTCTCTAGATCCATTTGACCCTCTACTAAGACAAAAAATCCTAGATACACCAACTCCCTCTTCACAAAACTACATTTCTTCAAATTAATCAACAAATTCTCCTCCCTTAGCTTCTCAAAAACTCTTCGGATATGCATCATGTGCTCCTCTAATGTCTTACTAAAAATTAAAATATCATCCAAATAAAAAATAACAAATTTTCCTTAAAATTATTTCAATACCTCATTCATAAGCCACATAAATGTGATTGATGCATTGGTTAGCCCAAAAGGCATGAATAACCACTCATATAAGCCCTCCTTGGTTTTGAAGGTTTTTTTCCATTCATCTCCTTCTCTAATATAGATATGGTGATATCCACTCTTCAAATCTATCTTTGTGAAGTACTCAGCTGCACTCGAACAATCCATAATGTCATCCATCCTCAGAAAGGGAAATCTATACTTGATAGTAATCTTGTTGATAGCTTAGGATTATGTACACATCCTCCATTCTCCATCCTTCTTCGGTGCTAGTAATGCAGGTATTGCACATGGACTCAAACTCTCTTGAATCAATCCCTTTTGCAACAACTCTTGCACTTGTATGTTCAAATCTTCATTCTCTGCTAGAGTCATTCAATGGGTTGCCTTATTTGGAAAACTAGCTCAGAGAATCTGATCCATCTGTTGGCTAATCTTCCTTACTGGAGGAAAACCTCTACTGGTACCTCATTAGTATCTTCTTTATCAACTCTAGGGATCAATCCAAAACACATATGTTCATGCCTCATACCTTCTAGGATCTTTCTTCCATCAACCAAACAAATTCTTGTATTACTGCATACCTTTTCTTTTTCCTCCCTCATAGGTTTCAACTTATGACAAACACCATCCTTTATCAATGACTAGGTGTTAGCACATCCATCATGAACCATCATTGATCAAACTGCCACAGTCTTCCTAACAACATGTGACAAGCATCCATAGGTATAATATCACACAAAACCTCATCCTTATAGATACCAATCTTAAACTTTACCAAACATTGCTCATTGACCAATGCCCTATGGTCCTTTTGTAGCCATGCTATCTACTATGGTTTTGGATGCTTTCTCCTCTCCAACTACAATTCAGTGACTATTTCTTTTGAAACAAGATTATCAGTGCTACCTCCATCAATGATAACATTACCAACTTTACCTTCACACTTGCATCGAGTGTGAAACAAGTTCTTTCTTTGATCTAGTTCTTTCTCCTCATTCAATAAGGCTCTTCTAAAAATAAGGGCCTCTCCTCTTTCAACATCTTCACAATGTGAAGATTGAGCATTTTCATCCACATGGGAAACACAGGAATTACCTTTAGGTCTTCTACTTTTCCTCCCTTGATGTTGAGGACACTCATAGGCTCTATGTCCTTTTTCTCTACATTGAAAATAGGTTCCATGGAAGCCTCCTCTTCCTGGTCCTCATCTAGATCTTCCTCTTCCTCTTTGGTCCCCATTATTTTGATCACAAGGATGATAGGTGTTATCTCCCTTCTAGTTTTAGCTACTATTGGATCCTTCACTCTTCTTTTGAACTTCACATCAACCTCCATATGACCGTCCACTAGTATAATTTCCACCATGACCTCCACCTCTTTGCTTGCTTTCAAACCTTCTGTTCAACTTTTCTTCTACCTTCAAAGCAAATTGATATGCATCTTCAATGGTAGACATTCGTACGAAACTAAAATTTTCTTGAATGCTCGGATTCAACCCATTTATGTAATAGGTAATTTTCTCCTTGTTGGCTTCAGAGTGGCCTATTCTAATCAAGACTCAGTAAAATTCTTCTTTATACTCCTTAACAGATTTTCCCACTTGTTTCAACCCTTGCATATTCTTCATCAAATCTAGCTCATAGTCCACATGAATAAATTCTCTATTCAATTTCTCCATCATCCCATCCCATATCATTATTTTCTATTTTCCTCTTCTATTTCTCTCCAACTATACTTCTTTCCACCATATGATAGCATGGCCTTTTAGCTTGGCCTTTGCAAATTTTACCTTCTTTTGAATCTTCTATTTCCTCACACTCAAAATACTCTTCCATGCCATTGACCCAATCGATCAACTCCTGTAGATTCAGGTTTCTAAAAAAATTAGAAACTTTTATCTTCAATCTCTTTCTAGTATTGGAAATGTTCCTAATCAGTTTGAATTCTCCAAGATCCATTACATCCTATGCTTCTTCTTTGAATGACTCTTCATTTAAAGCCTCATCTTCACTTTCATCTTCTCTTTTGACATTAGCTCCTCTATGCAACTCCTCTTGCAGTGCTTGAACTTGTCTCTGGAGGGCTCTAAAAACCTCTTCTGGTACAATAACATTTCTTCGACTACCATAGTTTCTTAACGAAGGAATTTTAATCACTTTTATGAGAAACCCACAACCACAAGTCCTGGTGCAAACTGCCTCACATTTGGAAAACTATTTACACACTCAGGAAAACCTGTTGTAATACCATTTGATGGGGGATAATCCACCTGAAACCTGTGCAAAACACAATAGTAGATACCAACACAAAAGATACGAGATAGAAAATAACTCACTTTCAATTATTTTCAGAAAATGAAATTATAGAGTCAAAAATTACAATGTTATAGCCTCATAGGCTTGATTCATTACAACAAAATAAACTATGAAATAAAATCTATTTTTCAAAGCCACAATCTGCACTAATGGAGCTACCTTATACAACCCCCACTTTACCCTTTTATTTTACCCAATAACCACCCTAGAATGTTCTAGAAAGTGTATCTTTCCCTTTTGTTTTGGCACCAAAAGTCCTACCATTTGATTTCTTTCCTAGGAAGATATTTTAGTGAAATTCACTTTTTAGTGGGGCAACTTGTCAGGGCCATAAATTTTGATCTAACTGACAGATTTTAAATTGTAATATATCATTGGAAAGCTTGTGAAGAGATCAAATATTTTTCACTTTGTTTTGGGGCTCCGAAAGGCCTCAATTTTTAGTTTTAAACTTCATCGGAGAAATTCCCCTGGATGAAAATTTAATATCTTTCAAACGGTACCAGATTTTGAGATGATTCTTTCACCAAAAATATTATTTTCTAGTTTCACTCCTCAGGGTCAATTTTTGTGTCCATATGACCCAAATAGGCCAACTTACTAAAAATAGCAGGTTACTATATTTGGTTGTTTCAAACTTCTAACTATCCCAAAGACTGAATGAGTCACCATGGGCCCCAAGACAACTAAGGAAACTACAAACAAATGAAAATACAATATTTTTGGGTGATGCAAGATTTCCCTTACACCACTAGATGCTTCTGCATCAGGTTCCTTGGAAGAAGCTTAAATGCTTGAGGTAGATCTAGATGGCACACATGAATGGTGTTAAAGCTCCTATGTTCGATGGAAAAAATTATGCCTTTTGGAAAGCCAGGATGGAAGCCTTTCTCACTGCATTAGGGTTTTTCATATGGAAGTTACTAGAAAATGGATATACTATACCTATTACTCCTATGACAAGTGAATATGAGATCAAGGAATATGAGAACAATGGAAAAGGGAGGAACACTATCTTCAGTGGGCTTTCAAATTTAGAACTTGTGAAGGTGATAAGATACCAAATTTCTAAAGATTCCTAGGAGAATTTGAAGAGAATTTATGAAGGAGATGATAAGGTTAAGCAACCAAAGATGCAAAATTTTAAGGCCAAGTTTAAAACTCTAAGGATGTCAAAGGATGAAGATATTGCAAGCTATATGCACAGGTTGGATGAATTATCAACTCCATCAATGTTCTTGGTGGAAAACTGGAGGAAAATGAAGTTTTGAAAAGGTATTAAGAACTCTTCCTAAATCCTATAGTGATAAAGTTTCTACTATTGAGGAAGCTCATAATCTAGACCAATATTATAGAGATCAGTTGTTTGGTGATCTAACTACTTTTGAATTAAGAGAGTTTGACAAAGATTCTCCAAAGAAATAAACTACCTTTAAAGTCAACAAGAAAGAGATGAATGATGAATCTGATCTGGATGATTTTGATGAAGTGGAAGTGAATTTTGTAAGAATATTAAAAAAGGATGGGCATTGGAAGATATAGAGGTAAGTTACCTTTCAAGTGTTGTGATTGTGGAAAGATAGGTCACTATGCTTCAAAATGTTGAGATAAAGCTTCAAATGATAAAAATAGACATCATAAACGTAAATCATTCAAGAAGAGTTATTTTGTTAAAGAAGATAGTGATGATGAGGAATTAGACCAATTGAATAATGAAAGTGATGAATTCTTGTTCATGGCTTTGAATGTTGGAACTAATTCCACTGACCCTCAGAGATGTGTCAAGGAAATTTCTCTAGAAACATGCCATAGTATTAAAGGAACTATATTGATTTCCTTTCATGAAAGAGAGGAGAGAAAATACTGGATAATTGATAGAAGATGTTCAAATCATATGACATGTGAGAAGGTTAAGTTTATTAAGATTAAGAAATATGATGGTGGTTTTGTTAGGTTTGGTGATGACACATCTGCTAAGATCTATGGAAAAGGTTCAATTAGTTTTGATGGGAAGCATAAGATAGATGATGTTCTTTATGTCAAGGTTCTCCAACATAATCTTCTTAGTGTAGGATAAATGCGTAGTAGAGGATACAATCTAGTGTTTCAGGATAATGGTTGTGAAATCAGAAAAGAAAGATCTAGAATCTTGGTTGCAGCATGAATAAGGAAAAAAGGAAATGTTTATCAACTCAAAAGTGCTAGTGGTAAGTGCTTTCTGACTCAAATCAATGAAATTTGGTTGTGGCATAGAATAATGGGTCATATCAATTTTTATATCCTAGTAAATATAACCTCTACTCATGCTAATATATATTTTCCAAGAATCACAAAGCCTATCAATGCAATATGCAAAGAGTGTCAGTTTGAAAAAAAAGAAAAAAAATGTTCAAAAATAAGGAACATTCTACTATAGGACCTTTATAGTTGATGCATATAGACCTATGTGGACCTATTGGAACAAGAAGCCCTCAAGGTGACAAGTATTTTATGTTTTTAATAAATGATTACTCTATAATGACTTGGGTAACTTTTATCAAAGAAAAATTGGAAGCTCTAGATAAGTTTAAAGAATTTAAATCTATGGTTGAGAATGAAAAGATTTTGAAAATAAAGTTCTTAAGGTCTGATAGAGTTGGTGAGTTCACTTTAAATGAGTTTAATAGTTTTTATGAAGATCATGAGATAAAGAGACATTTATCAACTCCTGGGACTCCGCAAAAGAATGGGATTGTGGAGAGGAAGAACAAAACAACTCAAGAGTTAGTAAGAACCATGTTAAAGAAAGAAAATATATCACATGTCTATTGGAGAGAAGCTATTCATACCATAATTTACATTCTCAATAGAGGAAAAGCAGGAGTGAATAGTTCAAAGACCCCCTATGAGCTATGGTATGAAAAACTCCTACTGTGAAATAGCTCAAAGAGTTTGGAAGAAAATGTTATATCATGAGAGATGAAAAAAAATTAGGAAAGCTTAATGAAAGATAAGATGAAGTAATCTTCCTTGGATACTCTACAAAGAGAAAAGAATACAAATGCTACAACAAGAAACTAAAGAAGATAATTGAAAGTACAAGTGTCAAAGTGGATGAAGAATCACATTAGAGCTCAGTGTTGATAGATGGATATGAATATGATGAAACCCTTTGTAGAGAAGGAGAAGGAAAAAAAAGAGATGCTAATGGAAGAGGAAGAAGCTCTGGAAAAGAACCCTAAGAATCCTAAGTGTGTATAGAAAAATAATTCCAAGGATCAAATAATTTGAGACAAGAGCAAAGGTGTTCCTACAAGAAAAAAGTTGCTATGACAGAGGAACATGTAAATTTTTCATACTTTATAAAATAGAACCTAAGACAGTTACTGAAGCATGCATGGATAAAAATTGGATCAAGGATATGGAAGAAAAACTAAGGAAGATAGAGAAGAATGAGACATGGGAACTGGTCCCAAGACTAGAAAACAAGAATGTGATGGGAACTAAATGGGTTTTCAGGAACAAGTTGAATGAGAATGGAGAAGTTATAAAAAAAAAAGGCTAGGCTTGTGTGTAAAGGCTACTCACAAGTGGAAGGAATAGATTTTGAAGATACTTTTGATCCAGTAGGAAGAATGGAGGTTATTAGGATGTTTTTGGCTTTTTAGCACATAAAGAATTCAAGGTATATCAGATGGATGTTAAGTATACATTTTTGAATGGTGAGTTAGAAGAAGAAGTGTACAATGAACAATCAAAAGGTTTTCAGTTATTAGATGATCCTAATATGGTTTGTAGGTTGAAGAAGGTTTTGTATGAGGCTCAAATAGGCTCCTAGAGCTTGGTATGTAAGTGTAGACATCCAAATTTATCACTTTTCATCTAAACATCCTTTTATCTGAGTTAATTAAGTAATATTACTATTATTTAATTAATATCCTTAATTTTGCCAAATCCCTAAGGTATTTATTTAATCCAATAAATAAATACATTACCCTCCTTAACCCTCTTTTCATCAAATGAATTCCTCATATGTTATTTTCGTCTAATCCTAATCCATCTCCTAATCTCTTCATTAAGGATGTGCACATGCCTAATCCTTGATTAGGATGTGTCACATCCTCCAACTTTTGCAAGTTGGATTCTAATCCTCATTAACCCCTAATTATCCTCTAATTACTAATTAGTTAAACCTAATTAGTACCTTGGTCAACTCTCTCCATCCCCCAAGGAATTTTTAATTCCTTTTTATTCACCCTAGGCTCCTCTCTTCCCCATATGAATTTTTAATTCACTTTTATTCCTCCTAGAATCTTTGACTTGTCACATCAAGTCACATGTGACAAAATCCCACCTTTTTGAAGACCCTCTCTTATTCACTAGATTCTCCCAAGCATGTGAATTTTTAATTCACATTTATTCCTCCAAGGAATCTTCTCATCTCCCAATGTACTTGGAAGGTACTTGTCCTTCCTCCACATCATGTACCTCCCTTCCACATCACCTACACATCATCTCACCCTTAGCCACTTCACATTCCACATGTCAAGATATGAGGGCTTGTGAGTCCTCCACTAACCTTAGCCCTTCATTTTGACCTTGTTGGATAAATCTCAACCATTGAATTCTATAGAAAATTCAAGTTTATCTATAAATACCCCCTCCTCTAAGGAAGAAGGAACACTTAGCCATTTTGCAACTAAATGTTGTCATTTTGTGCACTCATCTAGCCATCAATTTCATATATTTGTATTTGCATCCAAGCATATAGTTAAAACTTGCTTTTAGCCATATCAAGAGCCATCAAGGAGCATATAAAGCACATCAAAATCAAGGGCCAACCAAGGAGTTTCAGCTACAAAGGGAAGGTATAACCACTTGCAATTATTTTACACTTTTTCTCTTTGCATTTACAAATTTCTTAGGCTAATCTTGAGGTGTTTCTTTATGTTTTTCCATTGCATTTTAGTTGCTTAGAATACGTAGAAAATTTGGATATCACATTTCTGGCATGCCCGGTGGGACCCACAAGTGGGTCCCTCAATTTCATGTTTGTTGTTGTTGAGATTTTTGCAGCAATACGTCGCAAAAGGGCGACTATGCCCTCTTGGTGACTGCAGAAGGGCGACTGTGCCCTCCTGTCAGCACAAAAGGCCGACTGCACCCTCCTATCAGCACAAAAGGGAAACTATGCCCTCCTGTCAACACAAAAGGGTGACTCCACCCTCCTGTCAGCACAAAAGGGTGACTCCGCCCTCCTATCAGCACAAAAGGGTGAATGTGCCCTCCTGTCAGCACAAAAGGGTGACTGCACCCTCCTATCAACACAAAAGAGTGACTGCACCCTCCTGTCAACACAAAAGGGTGACTATGCCCTCCTGTCAGCACAAAAGGGTGACTTATCCCTCTTTTCAACACTATAGAGGGGCGAGTACACCCCAAAACAACACATTTTGAAAGGTAAAATGACCATTTTAGCTTCATTTTTGCTCCCGTTTTTTGCTATTTTCATGTACTAACCCCCTAACATTGTTTCTTGCAAGGATATTTGTATTTTTTCTAACATTTTGCAGCATATTCTTGTGTAATTGATGAAGAATGTGGGATAAAAAAAATTAACATTTGCTTGTAGGGCTATCCATTTTCTCAAATTTAAAAAAAAAACTATCCTTGTTGTTTTCGTTAATCTAAGAACATAGTTTAATTAAGGGGAGTAATATTCATTTCTTATCGTGTCTATCTTTTTTTATTACCCAAAGGGGGCATTAGTTTGTTTTCACTTTCCTCTTGCACTTCGTGTAAGCCTGGGGAGTAGTTGGAAATGATTAGTGCTTTCTTTCTAGTGGGACCTACTTGGGGATTTCATCACCCCAATGGAAAATTCCAACCACGCGTACCAGTGGGGTATACAAAGGGGGGAGAGTGAAATTTGTACCCCAATCCAGTCATGTCGTAATTGACGGAGCATCAAAGCTAGGGTGATACCTAGATAGACGTGAAGAGTTGGTATGAGCCCTTCAGTATCTCGCTGGGGTTCCTGACTCATGCTTGTGATGGGCTGGTGTTCATGGTTGTGCCTCACGTATTGAGAGTATATCGAGGACTCCCTAGACACTTTGTGCATCCTAGATTAAGACCTCATTGGCCATACCCTTAACACTAATCATAGGATTGTGTTTGTTTGAAAGTGTTTTTTTGTGAGAAACCAGTAAACTTTTTAACAAATTGGCCTTATTATTGTCATTTTAAAGTCCTTGCCATAATCATTTTCATCAAACCAAGTCCCTATTTGCTCCAGAAGGGTGAGTGTGCCCTCTGATTTACCACAAAAGTGCGACTTTGCCCTTTGATTTACTACAGAAGGGCAACCGTGCCCTCTGATTTCCTGCAGAAGGGCAGGTATGCCCTTTTGGTTACTGCAAAGGGGCAAATTTTCCCTCCTGAATAGCCGAAATCGCCTCGTTTAGCTTCGTTTAGCCTCTAAATCATCGTCTAACCATTCCATGTTGGAGTTAACAACCCAAGATCTTCAATCTGCAACACCAAAGAACCTCCACAAGAGATAGAGAAGCAACAATGGAAGATGCTATTCCACCAAACAAGGATTGTAGTATGATACAATATGATCAATGCAATACAATACAATGCTATATGCAATATTACCAAATATGCTAGAGATGCCTTGCTTATAAAGGCAAGGATAAGAGATAGGATAAGACAAGATCATGACAAGTGTCTTAATCCTATCACATGAGACAACTAACTCATAACTACCTAGGGAAGTGGAAATTCTAGATAAGACAACTAATACTTATCTAGATATGACAACTAATATCCTAAGTAAACTTAACATGTGAATTAAGTCCCCTAAGTCCCTAGTAAAAGAATAAACTAGGTACAAGACTTATTCACACCAACATTCCAAACCTTTATTTAATCATTCCAAGCCTCCATTTTGTCATTCTAAACCTCTGAAACATTTGTTTGATCATTCTAAGCTTTCATTTTATCATTTTGAACCTCTGTTTGACCATTCCAAACCTTCGCTTAGCCATTCCAACATCTGTTTGACCAAGTAGTCTTTCATCCCTTTCAATCTTCCGCTCACTCATTTCGAGTTATCTTTCATTTATTCCAAGTATCCATCTCCTCATTCTAAGAGTTGTTCATCCTTTCTAATCAATTGTTTACTCGTTTCGAGCTTTCAATCATTCATCCATTCCAAACAATCATTTACCAATTTCGAGTGCTTGTTCATTCACTCCTATCATTCATTTTCCCAATCCAATCATCTATTTCCTCAATCTGATTATCTAACACCCCCATTCCAATCACCTGTCTCTTACAACCCATTTACCCACTTAAAGAGTCCACAAAGCAGTGGGGCAAATTTGCCCTGAAAAAGGGTGAATCTGCCCCTCTATGAGGGCATAGTCACCCCTCTGTGCCCCAGAAAAGGGTGAATCTTCCCTTCTGTGAGGGCATAGTCCCCCCTCTCTGACCCAGAAAAGGGTGAATATTCCCTTTTGTGAGGGCATAGTCACCCCTTTGTGCCCTAGAAAAGGGTGAATCTGCCCTTCTGTGAGGGCATAGTCACCCCTCTGTGCCCCAGAAAAGGGCGAATCTACCCTTCTATGAGGGCATAGTCACCCCAGAAGTGGGCATAGTCGCCCCTCTATGCCCCAGAAAAGGGTGAATCTGAGCTTCTATGAGGGCTTAGTCACCCCAAAAGGGAAAATTCACCCCTCTGTAGCAAAAAGTTGGCAAACAAACATACCTAGTTCCCAACTCCGACTGGTGAAACCAATCCCATCATATCTTTCAATCCAATCCTAATTCTGAGCACTCGTTCACTCATTCTTAGTACTCGTTCATCTATTTTGAATCTTTCTCCCCTCATTCTAAGAGTCATTCATCCATTCCGAGCACCCATTTGCCCATCATCAACACCTTTTTGTGAGTCATCGTTTCATCACCAAAATCACATAAGTGCCACTTAGAACATCATTAGAGTCCATATCAAGCATCAAATCATCCATTTCACACCTCCTTTCATCATTCCAAACTCCCGTTCAGTCATTTCGATCATTCATTTACTCATTCTGAGTAAACGTTCATCCATCTCAAACCTCCTTTCATCATTTTGAACTATTGTTCTTTTGTTCTGAGTAAGCATTCATCCATCTCAAACCTCCTTTCATCATTTTGAACTCTTGTTTTGTTGTTTTGATCATTCATTTACTCATTCTGAGTAAACGTTCATCCATTTCACACCTCCTTTCATCATTCTAAACTATCATTCTATCATTCTAATCATCTGTTTACTCGTTTCGAGTAAGCGTTCATCCATCTCAAACCTCCTTTCATCATTCCAAACTCCAGTTCAGTTGTTCTGATCATTTGTTTACTTGTTCTGAGTAAACGTTCATCCATCTCAAACCTCCTTTCTTCATTTTGAACTCTCATTCTTTCGTTCTAATCATTCATTTACTCATTTTGAGTAAACATTCATCCATCTCAAACCTCCTTTCATCATTTTGAACTCTTGTTCTATCATTTTGATCATTCATTTACTCATTCTAAGTAAACGTTCATCCATTTCACACCATTTCAATCTATCGCTCGACGTTCGATTATCCGCGATGAAATTCCAGTAAATATCTATCCATTCTAAACCTTCCTTTCATCATTCTCAACTTTATTTCTATTCAATATTCGCTTACCAGTTCCGCAAACATTCATCCATCTCTTTAAACCTCCTTTCATCATTCCCCAACTTTCGCTTTGTTTCTTTCATTCGCGGCTTTGTTCCCATAAAATATTCATCCATTCAACCTCCTTTCACGCTCTCAATCCGTCACTATCTGGACACATCCATTTACTTTGCGCCCCTGGTAACGTTTCATCCATTTAAACCTCCTTTTCTATCATTTCAAACTTTGTTTAGCTGCTCCGGGACATCCATTTAATCATCTATTTCTACACTCTCCTTCAATCATTTTGAACTTCCTATCTAAGCATCCTGACAACAATCATTTACTCATCCTGAGTAATCTTTCATCTATTCCAAACCTTTAGCTTCTCGTTCCAAGAATCATTCATCCATTGTGAGTAGTCATTTACTCATTCTGAGTAGTCGTTCATCCGTTCTAATCAATCATTTACTCATTTTGAGTATTCGTTCATCCATTTGCTGTCATCCATTTCTCCAATCAAATCATCATTTCCCCCATCCAAATCCCTTGAACTTTGTCTCGGGTTATTATCCAAATTGACCTAAGTGTCTGATCTGATCGTCATCATCAACGTCCGCTTAGGATTGTCATCCGTCCTAAGTCAATCATCATCATTAGCCCAATCAATATGTTTTCAATATTAAAGTGGATTTGGTGCTGCAATCATCCATTCATCCTTTAATCTGATCAATCAGTATCCTACATCACCTAGGGTAATCTCTAAACGGGGTTTATAGTCCCTTTCATCATCCTATCTGATCCCTCAGTCTATCTTATCAATCATCGATCAATCTTATCCCGATCCAATAGCATCCCTATCCAATCACCTTGGACCCAATCAATCTACTTCCATCTCGAAGTAGATTCGATGTCGCAATCATCCTTTGATAATCAAATCTGATCATCATAATCAATCCCATCACATCATCCAATCATCCTAATATGAGCTTTAGTCCAATCCCCATCTCAGCTTGACTCCAATCCTGATTTGAGCTTTAGTCTGTTCCCATCCAAAATATTTTATCCATCCTCTTTATCCTTTCACCATCATGAATCCTTATCCTCCATCAATAGTGGTCAAGGGAAACCCTAATTACATTGACAGCAATAACGAAAGTCTTGTCGATCAAGAAGAATGTGACATAGATCCCCTTGACACTATCATTGCTTGTAAGCTTTCTCCACCCACTTTCCAAAATCCAATCACCCCTTCGAGTTATCCTATTATGTCTTCATCCATGCCTAATCATGTTGCTTATGCTACCTTTGACAAGGGATATCCATCATATCCATCATATCATTCATCTACATCATCCTCTTATCCTAGTTTTCCATCACAATACTCCTATCCTAATGCCCCGCCCACATCCTCCTATCTCAATCCTTCATCCGCATATACCCACTACCCTAATCTTCCATACCAATCCGCTCACCCTAATCATACATTCACACATTCCTATCCTAATCCAATATCCACACCAACCTATCCTAATATAACATTCACACCTTCCTATCCTAATCCAACACCCAGACCAACCTATCTCAATCTGCCACCTCAATCTTCCCATCCTAATCCACCATCCCAATATCCTTACTACAATCCACCACTCGCATCCTCATGTCCTAATTCACCATTCCAATACCCCTATCTTAACCCTTCATCTAATCTTAATCCCCCATCTATTCCCAGTCTTGCATCCAATCCCATTCCCCCATCTAATCCTAATCCACCAATCCCTAGTCATAATCCCCCACCAATCCATAATCCTTCATCCACTCCTACCACACCATCTCAGCCTAGAGTATTCAAGTTTCTCACTCCAAAAGTTCTCCAAGGACTTATAGCAAAGAATACCTCTCCCACTCCACACCTTGAAGTGGTGGAATCATGTCATCCCAACCCATCATCTACGGTCATTAGTGACAAGACCCTTCTCCACCCAACACCTATCATTGATGGTACCACCCCTAGCACCACTCAAACCATCGAAACCATCACATCCTCTGAATCCACTGAGCCCCCATCTCCTACCATCACATCCTCTGAATCCGTTGATCCCCCATCTCCTACTGGAACATCTACTAAACCCATTGAACACCCAACTCTTACCCTGAGAGTCGTTAAACCCATGGACGACACCCTAATCCAATGAACTTCTTCCACTCCTAGTGTCACTAAAATCCATTCCCATGAATGTTTTGAATCCTCCATCCCTCCATCTTCCCCATCTACGTCATTCATCTATGTCATCCTCTTATCCTAGTTTGCCATCACAATACTCCTATCCTAATCCCCCACCCACATCCTCCTATCTCAATCCTTCATCCGCATATACCCACTACCCTAATCTTCCATACCAATCCACTCACCCTAATCCTACATTCACACATTCCTATCCTAATCCAATATCCACACCAACCTATCCTAATATAGCATTCACACCTTCCTATCCTAATCCAACACCTAGACCAACCTATCTCAATCTGCCACCTCAATCTTCCCATCCTAATCCACCATTCGAATATCCTTACTACAATCCACCTGCATCCTCATGTCCTAATTCACCATTCCAATACCCCTATTTTAACCCTTCATCTAATTTTAATCCTCCATCCAATCCCAGTCCTGCATCTATTCCCAGTCCTGCGTCCAATCCCATTCCCCCATCTAATCCTCGTCCACCAATCCCTAGTCCTAATCCCCCACTAATCCATAATCCCTCATCCACTCCTACCTCGCCATCCAAACCTAGAGTATGCAAGTTCCTTACTCCAGAATTTCTCCAAGGACTTATAGCAAAGAAGACATCTCCCACTCCACACATTGAAGTTGTGGAATCATGTCATCCCAACCCATCATCCATGGTCATTAGTGAGACCCTTCTCCACGCAACACCTATCATTGATGATACCACCCCTAGCACCACTCAAACCATTGAAACCATCACATCCTCTGAATCCACTGAGCCCCCATCTCCTACCATCACATCTTCTAAATCCACTAATCCCCCATCTCCTACCATCACATCCTCTAAATCCGTTGAGCCCCCATCTCCTACCATCACATCCTATGAATCCGTTGAGCCCCCACCTCCAACGGGCACATCTACCGAATCCATTGAACACCCATGTTCTACTCTGAGAGTCATCGAACCCATCGATGAAACCCAAATCAAATCCACTAAAATCCATTCCCATGAATGTTTTGAACCCTCCAACCCTCCATCTTCCCCACTTGAAGAGTCCCACCAACACTCCATTATCATGCCTCCTACACATGATGAGTCATTCCAAGAGCCTAATCCAAGGCATGCCAACATATCCCCTTCTTCAGATCAAGATCCTACCATCCCATCTAGTCCACCTCAAGATCATAGTCCTCCATCCATTCCATCCCATGATCCCCTTGTCATTCAAGATTCCACTGCTCCATCTACATCTCCATCGCATGAGCCCACTACCACAAATCTAGATCCTATCATATCCCCTAATCCCCTCGATATCACCATCCAAATGTTGCTATCCCATCATCTCCTTCTCTCATGATCCCCTCATCACCTAAACTACTATCCCCACAATTCACTCTTTGCATATCCCTTTGTAATTTCTACATTCTTCCATGGTACTCTCAAGCAGAAGTGTCATGGTATATACCAATTCATCATTCCTACCCAATAATGGACTCAAGATCTTGTTTTAATAACACAAATCCTATCATGGATCGTGCGATGCTTCAAGAAAATGAACTATCACTGAAAAGGTCTAGCTCTTCTACAGCGTATTTTGGAGCCCATCCAAGTCAAAGAACAAGACTGCATGCAAGGTCTTGGACCTATTTCCCAAGGCTCACAATCTAAATATGTTGGTACAACCTCTAGACATCCTCAACAGGCCTTTTCCAAAAGAAATGTCAGCTCTTCCCATCACCCCACTAGATCATATGTTGCCATCCCTCCTCCTCTATCGTATCACCTCAAAACAACCATCCATATTCCTCCTTCATTTGCTCCATCCATTCTGTGTCCTTACATCCCTCCATCCACCATTTCCCATCCTTCATCTACTCCATCCATCTTGGGTTCTTATGTCCCTCCACCCACTATGTCTACTTTCGGTCCATTTATCCCAAGATCACCTCCTCCATCTCATCCTTTCATCCATCCAACACCTATCCATGTCATCCATCATACACATCCTAAATAGGATCAACAAAAGCACATACCTACACATCCTCCATTCACATATCATCCTCAAAATCCTACCTCCATCCCTCCATTCATATTACCTCCACATCATCCATCTACTTGCACCCATCTCATTGCTACTAAATGCACTTTGGATGCCAAAGTACAAATGCACAAATCTAAACATCCACATGAATCAAAAACTCCTCATGTGCCCCCTAAAAGACATGTTGAAGAAAAGAAAACTCAAATCCAAAATCCAAATCAAATCTATAGGCTGCAAAGGCTCACCAAAGCAAAAATCAAAACCATGTGGATCCCAAAGAAAAAATATGCAATGCCATCAAATGAAAACTTTGTAAGAACATCCAAAGTTTCTAATCCAAAAGCTAATCATACACCCCTTTCATCTCCTAAGTCTATTTTGGGCCCTTATGTTCCAAAATTCACCATCCCATCTCCTCCATTACCCCCGCATTCTCCATCCATTAATACTCATATCATTTCACATTCATCACCATATGTGCCAATGTTGGTCCTGAACTCACCACCCCATCACACATCCACCCCATCATTCTATCCATACCCTTTCCAACATCCCACCCATTACCCCACATATCATCCCACCCATTACCCCATGTATCTCCCCCATCAAATCCCTCTACTTCATCCTCTTGCATAATCCATTTATCCTAATAGGGTCGTACCAACCTCCAATAGTCACCTCACACATGGGATCTCAATACCTCGTATGGAAATTGATGCTTGAGTACTTCACCCATATCCTTCTTGTGTATCCACTTATCCATATCCCTGTCCTTATCCATCTCCTTCCGCATGCTATCCAAAGAGTCAAAAAAATCAAAAAAATCAAAAAAATAAATTAACAAAAAAATGGTAAAGAGAAATAATCTATCCAATGGTGAAAACTTGGCAAACAAGTGCCTCGGATAAGTACCATGATGAAAACTTGGCAAACAGATGTCATGCATAAATCCCCATCTGCACTTGGGGGAAGCTTCCTGATATGCATTCCCTCCATCTGCTATGCTTCCTACTATGCTTCCAGCTATGCACCTGTCTTCCTGCTATACGTCCTCTTCATTCATCCCCTCCATCGCACCTATCTTACACATCCTGCTTAGCATATCTCATTTATCCCAATCCTTCCATCCTCCTTGTGATCTTGATAATGATAGGGGAAAACATATAAACATGCTTTGGACACTTCTTAGCATACATTCCCCTCATCCGCACACTATCCTAATCCTCATCCAACCATCATGCTACCTTCAATCTCCCTTCCTTATCCATGCATCGTATCTTCATCCATCTCACTCCTTTATTTTCCTATCCTTCTATTAGGTCTCTATGCTTCGACATGACATATCTAGAGGCAAGATTTATCTTCCTTTGTGATATAGTCCTTGGAAACATCATTCATTCCATCAGAGCACTCCCTTCCATTTCCTATCCTCATCTCCTTATCATTATATCCACCTCCCCATCCTTATCTTTTATCCCTCCAAACAATCCTTATATCCATCTCCCCATCCTTATCTTCCTATCCATCTATCTTAGCATCCCTTTCATCTCCCAATCCTTATCTTCCTATCCATCCAAAAAATCCCTTCCATCCCCCATCCCTATCTCTCTATCCATTCTTTCATCTTTATCCTCATCCCATCTCACAATCCCTTTTCATTGGTATCTAGCTATAGGCCTCCCTCCATGCAACCCAATTCCATTTATCTAATCGTCATCACTCCTGCTTCTCTTGAATATCTTTCCAATCCCTTGTTACTTTTCATCACTCATCTATCTATCATATCATCCTTCCAAGTCATTTTAATAATTTGGATAACTATCCCATCCCTTAGCTTTATGTGATCATCATCATCCTATCCAATCCAACAGGTCTATCCTATCTCATCATATCAGTCCCATCTTTTTATCCACTCATCCTATCGTCATCCTCCACTCATCCTATCATCATCCTTTATCCATCATTTATCTTTGGCCTTTGGTCGAACTATGTTGCTCCTGCACTTTCACGTAGGCAAGGTCGATCACTTGATCCACCCCCAGGGCTCCTCTATCATCTAGCGTTAGTCTTTTTGCTCTGTATGTCCACTCCTTTATCATCTATCATCAGTCTTTGTTTTTATCTCTCTGATCCTTGTCATCCACCATTAGTCTTCATCATCCTCTTTCTGCTTTTATCCATGGCCAGTCGACAGCCTTTTCCCAAACTATGTTGCCCCTGTGCTTTCAGGTAGGCAAGGTTGATCACTTGATCTACCCCCGAGGCTCCTCTATTATCTAGCATCAATCTTTCTGCTTTTTCCATCTGCTCTTTTATCGTTTATCATCGATCACCATTGTCCACTTTTCTCCTTTTCTCCATCCTATCTTTATCATCCACCGAATCTCCATCCATAGTTAGTCATCAGCCTTTCATCGAACTACAAGGGATCTGTGCTTTCACGTAGGTAAGGCTAATCTTTGATCAGCCCTCAAGCCCCTAGGTCTTTAGGGTGTGTCAGTCTTGTGTCTTGTCTTGTGTTGTGTCATCAAGCTATGCCCTTATCTAGCTAGTTCTTCACAAACACAATCCACTTGTATCATGAGATCCAATCAATTTTGAGCATCCCACGTCATAACGATCTTTTAGTTTAGTATCCATCATCTTTGGTCTCAATAGGATGCATCCTTCCTAATAGACTTCATCAACCCCATCCATCCCTTTTGATCCTATGGCAAAGGACGTTTGAACTCGATTGTGATATTTTGATATGTTTGGCTTTTGTTTATCATTTGAGCTCCCTATCATCACTTGTCAAGGCCGCCATGATCCATCATATTATGGTGTGTTTTTATTGGTCAACATAGGGGCATATCTTCATCTTTTTGTCTATTTTTGTCATTGTCCCACGTAGTACCTACCAAGCATCCCCGAGGTCTTGTGGCTATGCTAGGGCATCCTTTTGTGCTTCATGTATTATCTCAATACCTGGCCCCTAATTCAAGGTCTTCGCGACTTGGGGTGTTGATAGCCTTCTTTGTCCGTTGTGTGTTTTTATATCTCAAAATGAATCACCCTTTGGTTCTTCATACCTTTGGATTCTTGTGTCTTATGCTATATAGCAAAAATCGCGTCTAAAGATGGCAAATTGCATTAGATTAGATGACGCCGACGATTGCCTTTGTATGATTCCCCATCCTTCATCTATCGTAACCTACGACCCATCTACCCATCCTTTATTCACATCTCTATCCATCCTTATCCATTCCCCAATCATCTACCTATCCTTGTCTTATCCCCTGCTTATGCTTCCCCAATCCAATCATCCTCATCATCTTCCTCATCCTTGAGATGTATTCTTCCCTATCCTTTGGTGTTGTTTTGGGATGTATCCTCCCCTCATCAACAACCCTTTTTATCGGGATGTATCCTTCCCTATTCTTGTGTTGTTTTGGGATGTATCCTTCCCTCATCAATAACACTTTCATCAACACTCATCAATGTATCCTTCCCTTATCTCGTAGCATTATCTTATGTATCAACGACACCTATCCATCATCCACCCAGCTTGATCGTACCATTTCATCCTGTGACCATTTTGTACTTCCCAACCTCGTTTTTCATCCTTCTATATCCATCCATTTTATCCTTTTCCTTTATCTCCTATTTCTATCATTCATTCATTTTCGAGCACATCCAGAAACCTTTGAACCTTACATGTCCTTCGAGGGCATTTAATCTTAATCTTTTATCTTTTACCTCTATTTTTCCGGTCACTTTATCGATTCACGCAGATGCCTGACCTAATCCATCTCTCGTTGGGTTCTTATTTTAATATTTCCTTTTGAAATGTGATGCTATCAGTAACACCATCTCAAAGCAGGGCAAATAGATATCCAAATTTGGACACTTAATTTATCCAAATTTATCACTTTTCATTTAAACATCCTCTTATCCGAGTTAATTGAGTAATATTACTATTATTTAATTAATATCCTTAATTCTGCCAAATCCCTAAGGTATTTATTAATTAAATACCTTACCCTCCTTAATCCTCTTTTCATCAAATAAATTAAATAAATATTACATTTATTTAATTCCTCACATGTCATTTTCATCTAATCCTAATCTATCTCCTAATTTCTTCATTAGGGATGTGCACATGCCTAATCCTTGATTAGGATGTGTCACATCCTCCAACTTTTGCAAGTTGGCTTCTAATACTCATTAACCCCTAATTATCCTCTAATTACTAATTAGTTAAACCTAATTAGTACCTTCGTCAACTCTCCCCATCCCCCAAGGAATTTTTAATTCTTTTTATTCACCCTAGGCCTTTCTCCCCATGTGAATTTTTAATTCACTTGTATTCCTCCTAGAATCCCTTTTTATTCACCCTAGGCTCCTCTCTTCCCCATGTGAATTTTTAATTCACTTGTATTCCTCCTAGAATCCCCTTTTCCCATGCATCTTCTAGAATCTTTGACTTGTCACATCAAGTCACATGTGACAAAATCCCACCTTTTTGGAGACCCTCTCTTATCCACTAGATTCTCCCAAGCATGTGAATTTTTAATTCACATTTATTCCTCTAAGGAATCTTCTCATCTCCCAATGTACTTGAAAGGTACTTGTCCTTCCTCCACATCATGTACCTCCCTTCCACATCACCTACACATCATCTCACCCTTAGCCACTTCACATTCCACATGTCAAGATGTGAGGGCTTGTGAGTCCTCCACTCACCTTAGCCCTTCATCTTGACCTTGTTGGATAAATCTCAACCATTGAATTCTCTAGAGAATTCAAGTTTATCTATAAATACCCCCTCCTCTAAGGAAAAAGGAACACTTAGCCATTTTGCAACTAAATGATGCCATTTTGTGCACTCATCTAGCCATCAATTTCATCTATTTGCATTTGCATCCAAGCATATAGTTAAAACTTGCATTTAGCCATATCAAGAGCCATCAAGGAGCATACAAAGCACATCAAAATCAAGGGCCAACCAAGGAGTTTCAACTGCAAAGGGAAGGTATAACCACTTACAATCATTTTACATTTTTTCTCTTTGCATTTACAAATTTCTTAGGCTAATCTTGAGGTGTTTCTTTATGTTTTTCCATTGCATTTTAGTTGCTTAGAATAGGTAGAACATTTGGATATCACAGTAAGATTGGATAGATACTATAGTAGGGATTCAAAAAAGGTACTATAGACAACAATATTTACTTTAAATTTGAGAAAGATCAAATCTTGAAGTTGTGTTTGTGTATATTGGTGATATAATCTTTGGAGGAAGGGTGTTGCCACAATAGTGTGTCTCACTTTTGGGACATGCTAACTTTTTCCTGAAATCACTTTTTTTAGAAATAATAATGATTTTAGCCTTGATAATTTCAATCTAAAGGGTTTTAATTGAAGAGGGATAGATAAGACCCCCTTAAATCAAACCCCCTTGGATAGAACCCTTCTAGTATTAAATCATACCCACAATTGAGTCTCCTTCACACTTATCAAAATGATGGCAAAGAAACACGTTTACTTTAACTTTGATGGATTAAATAATGTCACTTAAAAATGATCTTTTGCAAGATTGTAGCCCTCAAAATGAGCTTTCCAACAGGTATAGTTTTGATATGTTTTCATTTTGATGCAGGGGCATCCGAAAGCATTAAAAAAATTGAGGTCGTTGTAGTGAAGTTCAATTTAGCCAACAATGTGGCTAGTTCAGTATGTTGATGATAGAGGTTGTGGATTAAAGGGTTTGTTGTTGAGTATGTCTAGCATTTCCATGTTAATTTTTAGGGATCCAAATGAGGATCTGATCGAGTCATGAGTATCTGAGTTCCAACAATTGTTCAGTTGTTCTAGTTGGTGTTCCTGAAGGAATATGATGTGATTCTGGTAACTTGAGTTGTTGCGGATTTCTCTATGGTGATTCATGATGCTTGTGGAAGTTTCTAGATTGTGTGTTGTTGGTCCACATTGATATTTATGCTCATGATTGGTGAATTTCTTTCATGAGTTCATATTTTCCTTGTGCTTGGCCGATAGGGTGTTGTAGCATGTTGTGGATCTTTGAGGAATCAATTTTGAAGGTGTTTAATGTTCAAGGATATTGTTTTGGGTCCTTAATTTTTTGTGGCCGACTTTGGTTGGTTTGCATTGTAAATTATTTATTGTTTTGGCCGACCTATTTGGGTCTGCACGTTACCTTACTATCCATTGTATTTGGGCCAACTTGTTAAAGGTTAAATGATACATAGATGATATAAATAGAAGAGAGAGGATTTTTTATAGGATATAGGAGAGGGATGGATCAATAAGGTGCTCGATAATGTGAAGTATGAAGCATGGTGATGAAGTATCCTAATCCGGAAGGATCACAGAGCAGAGTGAGTGCGGAGCAGGAGAAACAATCGATGGAAAAATGTTATTATATGAGTTATTTGTAACTCCTGGGCTGCGACCTAGAATATGTTAAGCCCGAGAGGCATATGTAATGTGTTTTTAGATCTAATATAATGTGGATAAGCTTTGAAGGCTAGGTTTTTCCCTAATAGGGTTTTCCTAGGGTATATCTTGTGTCTACTGTTCATGAATGTCGTATATCTTTCTCTGGATTAGCTATTAATTTTTGTTGCATATTTGTTGTGATCATGGAGTTAGTAATTAGGTTGCAAGGCTGGACTATCCTTAATTGGATTCTCCTACCTTGCCTACATCAAATGGTATCAAAGTGGGTTGCAAGTCTGTTAGTTGGTTGTGGATCTATTAGGAAGGAGGACAATGTTGAAAGGAGTGCAAAACCATAAGTGTCATCGAAGAAGAAAGATCAAGGAAAGAAAAATTTCGGTAAGCATTTGGATTTAGTTGTTTATCTTATTTGTTTCAATTGGGAAGATTGGGAAGAGAATGAAGAAGGAAAATGAAGCCCTAATATGCGAAAGGGATACTTTGGAGGAAGAACTGTGCAAGATCAGGAAGTGTAATTCATAATTGATGGAGAGGATGAAACAAATAGGAGGAGACAAATATTATGCTCTTGAAGAAGAACTGAAAGATGTTAGAAGGAGAAATGAAGAACTAGAAGTAGAGTTGGATATGTTTGAAGATCTTGAAAAGGAATTTGCAAAAGGATTCAAGTTATTTGTAAAGGTGGAAAAGAGGAATAAAGATTTGGAGGAAAGTTTGAAAGGGTTAAATGAGGAGAATAGTTTGCAGAAGAAGGAAATATCTAGTTTGAAGAAACATGTTGATTAGTTGGAGCAATCACTTATAGCATGCCAGAAGGAGAATGATAATCTGAGATCAAAGTGGTGCAGAAGCACCTTAAGGTCTTTTGGAAGATCTTAGTGATTTTTGGCTTGTAGGTGGTTCTAGCCAACCACCAAGGGAATAAGGACTATTTTATAAAGTCCCAAGTGTGTTTTTGATGTGTGTGTTATGGCAACCTTAGGTTGGTTTAGAGCTTTGAGGTTTGGAAAAGTCTTAGTGTAGAGATTGGGAAAAACTAGACAATGTTGTCTTAGGAATTTGGCCTAAAAGTTAAAAAATAGCATTAATGTTGTTCTAAGTCCAACCCAAGGGTCCTAGCACATGGAAAAAAGGTATATAAGGTCATCCAAACCCTAATACCTGGGTTGGAAGGTCATTTTCATGAATTGAGACTTGGAGAGCATATTGTGTGATTGGAATTTAACAACTTTTGAGTGAATATTTGTGTTTGAGCCTTCATCCAATCAATGATGGATTGAAAGGTCTTGTCTGATGGTTTGAGGCTTTCCTTTGTGTCATTTATTTACTATGTGAGGCATTATATTAGCCATTTATTTCAATTGTTTTTTGTTTTGCAAGTTTTTGGAGTTTTGGCCTTATAGCCGATTCAGGCCAATTTTTGGAAATCATGATCCCCACTTGAATTTCATGGCAAGGCTACCATGGACAACTTGGAATCAAGTAGGGGACTATTTTTATAGTGTAAATATTGTGTGTGGAGTCTTGGTTTGTAGGGGAAGAGTTGAATTCAACAAGTACTAGGCGAGTGCAAGTGCATTTTGGCTAGTGGCTTGGAGAGGACAACAGTAAAGAAAGCTGATAAATGGATTGGTTTGTGCCAATAAAGAGTAGGAGAGTGTTGTCACATGTAGTCTAGACATGTGTGTGCAAGGAGGAGTGTTGAGGAGGTCGTTGAAGCCCTCAAAGTTAGAAAAAGGAGCCAAAACCCTAAAAACCCTTGAAAATAGGGGGTATGAGGACAGTCCTATGTATGGACACTTGCAAAACCTTACACCTGGTAAATATTGAAGCCTATGGTACTACTAGGAAGGATATCCAGAAATATTTGGGGGTTGTTAAGGCCGTTTTTGAGAAAATCCAAGAAACAGGGTTCTAGGAGGCCTAAAAGGGGCAAAAAGGCTACAAGGCCTAGAAACTAGAAACTATTGAAAGCGAAGGGAAAAAGATGAAAGTATCCAATGAAATGGATCAGTGAGGAGTCAAAACACCTAAAGAACAACAAGACCACCTTACCTTAGCCCTGGAGTGGTTAGGGCACACTTGGGCCAGTGTGGAGCTCATGGAAGCCTAGTGGTGAATTGAGAGTGTTGGTGAAGATTTTGAAATTGGTGGAGAGACCTACAAGGCATTAGGGGTTTAAGAGAAATCCCTAAGTAGGGTAGAGTGGAATACCCTAAGAAGACCAAAGAATAGGTCTTGGGAAGAGCAAGAGTGCTCTTGAGGCATAGGGCTCCCCATCAAATTGGTATCAGAGCCAATAAAGGCTTGGGAATTGAAACTAGTAAATGTCAGAGGGAAGTGAATCCATAGGAGAGAATACCATGGTGACCAATGTAGAGATAGCTAGAGACTTGACAGAGCAGCAAGAGAAGAATAGGATTCTTGAAGAGGCTATGGAAGAGATGAAGCAAAAATTGGAAGAAGTTGCTGAAACGACAAGCAAGATGAAAGTGCAGTTGTCAGAGGACAAAGGCAAGGGTAAATACCAAGAGGAGGAGGACATAGAACCAGAACCTAACCCTCCATTAGTAGAGGAACCCTTCCTCAAAGCATTGAAGGTATTGAGTGGCAAGGCACTTGAAGGTATCCCTGTGTTCACAGGAAGAATGGATGCAGAGTTGGTTATGGAATGGATAGAGGGAATGGAGAATCACTTTGAATGTGATGGAGTTATAGAAGCACAAAAGGTGAAGATATCCAAATCAAGGCTAAGAGGACAAGCATTAACTTGGTGGAAGTTTCTACAAGAAGAAAGAGAGAAGGAAGGCAAGAAACCCATAGGAAGTTGGAAGACAATGGTGGCTAAAGTGAAGGAGAACTATCTACTTGAGGACTATGATATTCAATTGCACAAGAAGAGGCAAAATCTTAGACAAAGAGACCTAGATGTAGCTGCATATACAGAGGAGTTCCAAAAACTAAGCCTTAGATCTAGAGTGCAAGAAGCTGAAAGCATCAAGGTGGCTAGGTACCTAAACGGTCTTAGATGGAGCATCCAAGAGGAGTTGAGTCTTTTCACACTTACTACCCTCCATAGCTGCTATCAAATGGCTATTAAGGTGGAAGAGAAATTGAAAAAGAAACAAGATTCCAATACTAGGGGTAAAGGAAGAGGTAGAGACCCTAGAGGTGGTAGAGGAGGTTTTGGTGGAAGAAGCCAAGAGAACAAAGGGCAAGGTGATTCCAAAGGTGGAGAGCAGTCCCAGACAAATAGTAGAGGGGGTTACAGAGGTAGAAGCTCAAACAATGGAGGAAGAGGCAGATCAGGAGGCTTTGGGAGAAGCTCTCATTTTGCTTCCATGAAATGCTACAATTGTGGAAGTTGGGTCATCCGGCTTATAGGTGTCCTGACAAGCCAACATCTTCACAAAGTGAGAGGAATATCAACTATGTTCAAGAAGAGGACTGCTCCAAACAATCAGAGGTGAGTCTAGATTCAGAGAAAGGTGAGAATCTCATGTTAAGGAGAATTTTGATCAAAGCACCTACCGAGGAAGAACACAAACAAAGGAGAGCTCTTTTTAGAGTCAAGTGCAAGATACTAGGAAAGGTTTGCAAGGTCATCATTGATTCAGGGTCTACTGATAATGTCATCTCAGAGGAGGAAGTACAAAAGTTGAAACTCACCAAGATACCCCATGTGTGCCCTTACAAGGTTACTTGGTTGAACAAGGGGAAAAATATACTAGTCAATGAACAAGTGTGGGTTGAGTTTACTATAGGAAAGTATCATGATAGGATACTATGTGATGTGTTACCAATGGATGCATGCCATCTGCTGCTTGGCAAACCATGGCAATATGACAGGGAGGTAGTGCATCATGGCAAGGAGAATAAGTATTCATTCAAGAAGGATGGAGTGACTTACAAAATACAGTCTTTGTTAGAAGAAAATATAGTGGAAAAGGTAGAAACTAGTGTCCTTTTGTTGAGTGGAAAGGAATTTCTAAAATACATCAAGGAGGAAGGAGTTGTCTATGCAATCATGTTGAAGCCAAAGGAAGAGGAGTTACCTAATCAGCTACCTATGATAGCAGAATTGAAGCAACTATTGGATCAGTTCAAGGACATTATTTGTGAAGGTACACTAGCTACACTACCACCTAAGAGAGCAATCAGTCATCAAATAGACTTTATACCAGGAGCAACACTACCTAACAAGGCTGCATACAAGATGACACCGGAGAAAAACAAAGAGATAGCAAGGCAATTTCAAGAAATTTTGGACCAAGGGTTGATTAGAAAGAGCATAAGTCCATGTGTTGTTCCAGTTGTGTTGGAACCTAAGGGAGATAAGTGGAGGATGTGTACTGATTCTAGGGCCATAAATAGGATAACCATTAGATATAGGTTTGCTATTCCTAGGATAGAAGATCTAATAGACTATTTAGGGGGTGCTAAATTTCTATTCCAAAATTGATTTGAAAAGTGGCTATTATTAGATTAGGATGAAAGAAGGATATGAATGGAAGTCAGCATTCAAAACCACAGAAGGGTTATATGAATGGTTAGTGATGTCATTTGGGCTTACAAATGCACCTAGCACTTTTATGAGGGTGATGAATGAGGTCCTGAAGGACTTTATAGGAGTCTTTGTGGTTGTCTACCTAGATGATATCCTCATCTTTAGCAAAACAAGAGAATAAAATATGAAGCACCTAGAACTTATGTTGAAGAAACTTCAAGAGGAGAAGCTCGCCATCAATCTTGAGAAGAGTGAGTTCATGAAGCAAGAGTTAGTCTATCTAGGATTTGTGGTATCTCAAGGGAACTTGAAGATGGATAAAAGAAAGGTTGAATCCATT